>PVJS01008297.1:7183-53624 GCA_004027185.1 Glis glis | reverse complement strand
AGAGAGAGAGAGAGAGAGAGAGAGAGAGAGAGAGAGAGAGAGAGCTGAGGCTGGCTGCGAATCCGGATCCTCCGGTCTCTGCCTCCCAAAGTACTGGGATTACAAGCATGCGTCACCACGCCCGGCAAATGCTCTGATTTTCAAAAAAGATTTGAGGGGTCTTAATAGCATCAGATTGTTGCACCCTGCGTCCCTCTTGGTGGTTATTTAAAGTCAGGAAAATGTTGATACAAGCCGATTCTGAAGTCTGGAACTCTGGTGCTGTGACAAAATGGCATCATCTCAGGCCCCATCCTCTCTGGAAGGGTCACTCCTGCCTACTTTTGTTGGCCACATCCTCCCTAAACGGGACAACTGGTATCGTCTGAATTGTCGTCCCTTGTCATTTTCGCCTAAAAGAGAGTCAGTGCAGGAGACCATCGATCGTCTTTACCATGTCCTTTTCTGACTTCTTAATGAAAAATCAGTCTAGGAAAGTGATTCTGAGTCGGGGGAGATGTCCCCTCCCAGGGACACGTGGTAATGTCTGGAGACCACTGTCACAGCTGGGAGAGGGGCTACTGGCTTCTAGAGGGTAGCAGCCTACGATGCTGTTAAGCATCCTCCAGTGCTCAGGGCAGCCCCACACCAAAGATGTTTCAGCCCAAAATGTTATCAGTGCCACACTTGAGAACCACTGGCCCAGGGCTTTTGTCACTCCCCAAGCCTTCCTCTCTCTCTTCTGACAAAGGAAAAGGGAACGAGTATAAATGAGAGACAGTAATGGAAGAACAATCATAGAAATTGAAGAGCAGAGCTGTGGGAGGGGAGCTGACAGGAAGGGAGTAGGCGAGACATTGTCTGGGAAAGTTGAGAAGATTATTCATTCAGCCAGATTTCTGAGCACCTACTATGTACTATGAGGATAAGCAATGATGCCTGTGTTCCAGGAGATGTGGTCTGTTGGCCACGTGGACGTTAAGTTCCTGTCTAAAAGTACACAACGGAGGGGGTGTGATCAGTGTTGCCTGGCTTGGGGAAGGGAAAGATGCATGATGAGGTCTTCTCCATCTGATCTGAAATTGATAAGGAAGCCAGATAGATAGGCAGGAACAAGAGAGGAAGGTGGGGTTGGGGGAGAAAAAGGATTTCTGGGCAGAGGGTATGAAGACAGAGGGCATTAAACAGAGTGGGATCCCCTGGGAACCACATTTCTGCCAGACTGCAATGTATGTTTTATGAGTGCCAGGGGATGAATCCCAAGAGATAGGCAGTAGCCAGGCATGGTACATGCCTATACTCCCAATACTTGGGAGGTTGAGACAGGAGAATCAACAGGTTCAAAGCCAGCCTCAGCAACTTAGCAAGACCCTGTTTCAAAATTAAAAGATTAAAAGGGCTGGGGATGTGACTCAGAGGTAGAGTGCCCTGGGTTCAATCCCCAGTAACACACACACACACACACACACATAAAAAAAAAATTGAGAGAGAGAGAGGAAGTAGTCAAATCTTGGGACACTTGTACCATGTGTGGAAGTGTGAGCTTTCCCTGTAAGAGTGCAGAGATGCCTTAGTACCTGCAGGATGAGATGTTCATTGGAGAGAGATCGAGCTGGCCATGGCCTTAGAGGCTGAATTTTGAAGAGCACTGTGAGAGACAGAGGCAGAAGGTGCTGGTAACTGTGCCGCCAAGATGCAGGCCTCAGCTCAGGGTGATGGGAAGAGTGGAGAAGAGAGTGTAGCTAGGATACAGCATTTCAGGGCTAGAATCAACAGGGCTTGGTGACCTGTTGGGTTTGGAGGGTGAAAGAGAGAAGGAAGCCAAGGATGACTCTGTTCCTGGCTGAGGCCACGGGTGGGTGATGAAATCGTTCACCAGGGTTTCCTAACAAGTCGGAAAAATATTGATGATCAGGAGCCTTATATCAGGTCAGGTCAGGTTTTGCCACCAGCTAAGTTAGAAAGAAGTGCAGGTTTTCAGAACCTTTCAGATCTTGGAATTATAGATTGGAAACTGGACCTATAAAGAAACAGAGACATAGCTTGATTAAAGAGTGAGGGAAAGAGTGGGGGGTTCATTATGAGTTGAGAGCTCACACAGAGGGTGAGCAGAGAGCTCAAGCCTAGCCCTAACCACTTTTCCTAACTACCGCCTGTTTCCCTTAGATGGACCTGAGTCCTCCCTCCTCTCCCCTCTGAACATGGTCCATATTTCTACCATTTAGTGTCTATTACACTGCTTTGTTTATGCCCCCCTCCCCAGGTTAAAGCTCCTAATGGCAGATAGAGCATCTCACCTTTCATTATATACCCACAGATTAGCACAAGGTTTGGACGTAGATATAGATGTTTGTTGAATGAATAAGCCAATGATAGTAAGTTGAATCTACATAGTGTTTTTACATACAGTATTCTCTGTGAGCCTCATAAGAGCCTTCTATGACAGATAAAAATCTCTCTTCATGTTCTGTTTTTACATCATCTTAGGATCATAAAATGAGGTGGCCATTGTAACACAGCTAGTGACGGTGGTCAGATGTCAGCTGAATTCTTCAGATGAAGTTTAGTGGTACCTAAGGCTGAGGGTTTCTGGTGGGAATGTGCACTTGCTGGTTTGTGTAGAACTGTGGCTATCTTTTGAGTAATGTGCTGCAAAGTTATACAAATATTATGAGCGTAAGAATTCTTTTAAAGCAAAGTAACTTCCAAGATATGTGTAGAGTAACACAAAGTATTTATTTATCTATCAGAATTAACTTCTAGCACTATTGCTACAAGAGCAGTTTTACTCTTCTATGGTAATGTGAAGATTATTTGTAAATATTCTTATAATGTATTTGTAAATTATAATGTCTTATACTTGCTACTCATTTTTTATTTTGTTTTTATTTTTAAAATAATATGTTTTCCTTTTACTGGAACCAGTCTAACATTGTGTGCTAGTTGATGTTCTGATGAATTAGATATTAAATTGGCTAACATTTTGGATATCAAACTTGTGTGAGTTGCAGTTATCTTGAACTTGGCCAAGTGCCGTTTTGGAGGCCTCCTTGGAGGTCTCTGCCATCGAGAAGTTTACACTGGAATTGGAAGACAGGTTTTCTAATGATAAAACAGTTCACATTTATTGGATGTTTATAATATGCCAGGCCCTGTGCTAAGAGAGAATATGATATATGCCATACTTGACAGTACATGAAAGTTAAAAGTGATCATTTCTAATCTAGGGGATCAAAGAGGTCTTCATAGTGAACATTATTATATTTGAATAGGGCCTCATCTGATAGGTAGGATCTACAGTGAGTAATGGGATGAGGAGAGTAAGGATCAAAAGCATAGGTAATTCTATGCTTTTCCATGATGGTTTTATTAGGTCAAGGCACAGGATGCAGAAATATAGGGAATGTTGTGTTCCAAAGCTAGAGACTAGAAAAGTGGTTGGAATCGGCCTGTAATATGGAGAGGTGATTCCAGAGGAATAGTAATTGTGGTGATGAAGAGTTAAAGGTACAGGTAATTGATGCTGGAAAAGTGACAGTCATATTGGGTGATAGGGAAGGAAAAGAATCAATTATGACTCAAGTTTCTAGCTTGGTGTTTGGGTGAATTGTAAAAAGAAGTAGGGAAAACATGACAGATGGTTTTAAGATAAAAAGTAATGAGGTTAGTTTTGGACATACTAATTTTGAGGTATTGGCAGGACATCTAACAATGATCCAAATGCTAAAAAACAAGCAGATTAGAGGGATTTTGGAGCTACAGAAACAGATTTGAGAAAAAAATTTAGTGGCGGATTTAGATGAGATCATTCGGAAATAATGGATAGAGGGAAGAAGGTGGCCAAGCACCAACAATGTTTTATTCATCTATTCCATATTTATCAAATGCCTATTGTGTGTCTCTGAAATAGGCACCAAGAGTGCATCAGTAAACAAAGCAAACCAACATACCTGTCCTTTGGCGCTTATATTCCTGCATGTGCATTGAATTAGGTATCTAAGCCAGGCAGTTCTATCCAATATCATACAAGTCAATTATGAGCAAGAAATCAAAAGAACCAGAGTGCAATAATATAAACGTAAGTCTCAAGTCTGAGAAATGGCTATGGGATGTGATATCAATATACTAATTAATGACCAATGGTAGGACAGTTTCAGTAGATTATTGGAGTAGAAGCCAACCTCAGAAATGAGATAATGAGTAAGAAAAGGGAATGAGCAACAGTCATTTTCACTCGTTGGCCTTTGGCTAAGATTGTATGTAGACTGTTCTTCAGGAAGATAGAAGAAGAGAATGCAGCGATAAGGGAATTGTTTTTGTAAGGAAAGGTCTCATGTGAGCATGGCAGTAGGCAGAGGTGTACGGGTGGTCACCTGAGGAGAAGGAAAGACTGATGATGCTCAAGAGAGGGCAGTGAGTACAAGAATGAGTCCTGGTCAAAATGGAATAGTGAGCTGGTTTATCCTCCCATCTGAAACAACCAGGATAAGTTTGTTTGCTTGTTTGTTTGTTTTAAAAACATGAAATATATAAAACAACAATTTTCAGGAACATGAATGTCAGGCAACAAAGGACAGTCTTCCCTGAGAGATGAGAAACAAATGAGATGAGCCCTATAATTGTCCCAGCTTACTGCCTTGAGAGAGTTTCTAGGCTGTGGCACAGTGCACAGTTCTAGAGGGAGTTGACATGGGCGCAGTAGGCTTCCTGCTGTGGGAAGATGGAGCTGAGAGTCAGGGAGATCAAGCAGCTGGAGTTCATAGGACTGAGTGCTTGAGAAAAATAAGTTACACAGAGCGAGAACCATGGAGATCTTCAATGGGTCTCACCTGAATATCCTGCAAAGTGGATAATAGCGTGCATGTGAGGAAACTAGTCAAGGGCAGGGAAAGAAAAGGCATAATTCATGAGGAACTGGACAGAGTACTCAGCAAGGTCTTGCCTCAATATTGGCCCTGAGCAGAGTACTGCTTTACAAATCATAATAGCCATTTCCAAAAGCTAAAATGGTTTCCCAGTCATATTAGTGTTATGTTAACATATCCAAATATAAAGCTGTTTAAGATTTACCCCCCTTAAAAAAAGCCCCCAAATCTAGCATTCAACAAGGCAAAACTTACAGTGTCTGATATTCAATCAAAGACTACCAGGCATGGAGAGAGGTAAAAGAATACAATTTTTAATGAGGAATATAATCATTCAGTTGAAAATGACCAGAACTGACACAGATATTAGAATTACAAAGAATGATATTAAACAGGTTTTATAAGTCTATTCCATATGTTCATAAAATTGAGACATAGAACATACTTTTTTTTTACAGTACTGGGGATTAAACCCAGGGGCTTTCTAACTCTGAGCTACATCCCCAGCCCTATTTTTTTTTATTCTTTATTTTTTGAAACAGGGTCTCATTAAGTTGTGGAGGGTCTCACAAGTTGCTGAGGCTGGCCACGAACCTGTGATCCTCCTGTCTCAGCCTCCCAAGTACTAAGATTACAAGTGTGAGCCACCACGTCCGGCTAGAAGATACATTTTTAATGACCCATATACAACTTCTACTGGTGAATAGATATCTGAGATTATATATATATATATATATATATATATATATATATATACACACACACACACACACACATACACACACACTCACATATATATAAAATACTCAGTGAGATCAATGGCAAATTAGATATCATAAAAGAAATTATATAATGAGCCTAAAGGCATTAACATTAGAGAGACTATCTAAGAGAGAGGAAGAGAGAAAATACAAGGAGAATCGGTGGGCTCTGAGGTAACTCTAAGTGACCTAACCTAGGATAACGTGAATCCATGAAAGTGAGGGGGTGCAAAAAGTACAGAAAAGGTATTTGAAGAAGTAATGGTTGAAACATAATAAAACTTGGTGAAAGCTCTGAACCCATAGATTCAAAAGCTCATTGAACTGCAAGTGTAAAAAATATGAACAAAGCTATAGCAAGGTACATCACAAAGTTGCTTGAAGCCAGTGTAAAGAATATGATGGTTAGTTTTACGTGTAATTTAACTAGGCCATGGTGCCCAGATATGTGGTCAAGCATTATCTTGAATGTTTCTATGAGGGTGTTTTTAGATGAGATTAATACTCAAATCTTTGGATTTTGGGTAGAGGAGATTGACCTCTGTAATGTGGTTTAGCCTCATCCAGTTAGTTGAAGGCCTAAATAGAACAAAAAGACTGGCCTCCTTGGAATAAGAGGGAATTCTACAGCAAATGGCCTTTGGACTTGAACTTTGCATGGGCTCTTTTCTGGTTCTCTTGCCTGACACCTGACCCTGCATATTTTGAACTTGCCAGCCTCCCTAATTATGTGAGCCAGTTCCTTAAATCAATCTGTCTCTCACTGCAGGAGAGAGACAGAGATAGAGAGACATGTAATAGATACATGCAGACCCATCTTCTTGGTTTTGTTTCTATTGAGAACCTTGAGTAATTAAAAAGAGGAAATCTTGAAAAGCAGGTAAAAGGTGTTACATTCCTGAGAATTTAGGTAAGCATGACATCAGATTTCTTACTGGAAACAATGCAAGTGAGAAGACAGTGGAATAGCATCATTAATATAGTGAAAAGAATAAAACCTATATCCTGAAAACAATATTTCAAAAAAGAAAGTAAAAAAGTAAGACCTTTTCCCCCCCAGATATACAAAAGCTGAAAGACTTTATTGCTAGCAGAGCAGCATTCTAAGAAATGATAAAGGAAGTCCTTTGGGCAGAAGAAAAATGGTACCATATGTAAGTCTGGATCTATATAAAAGAACAATAAGTATCAGAAATGGAAACTATATGGATAATTGTTTCTGTTACTTAAATATTTCTAATAGATAATTATTTCAAAATAATAACTGTATATTGCAGGGTTTATGACATATGTAAAACTAAAATGCATGAGAACAATAACATAAATAGCATAGAGGAAAAAGGAAAGTATATCATGGTAAGATTATTTGTGTGAGTGGAGGGGGGTACCAGGGATTGAACCTAGGGCCATTCTACCTCCGAGCTAAACCCCCAGCTCTTTTTTGTTTTTTGTTTGGAAACAGGATCTCACTAGTTTGCTGAGAATCTCTCTATGTTGTCCTCAAACCTGTGATCCTCCTGTCTCAGGCCCCCACATACTGGGATTACAGGTATGTGCCACCATGCCCAGCTAAGGTTCTTGTTATGTGAAGTGGTATAATAATACTTGAGTGTAGACTGATTAAAGACATACTCTATAAACCCTAAAGTAACAACTAAAATAATGGAACAATTATGTCTCAAATGAGATAACATGAAAGTATCAAAAACAATCCAAAAGAAGGCAGAAAAATAAGAAATGGGGAACAAGAATAGATGGAACAAATAGGAAACACATAGCCAGGCAGTACACTGAAGCCTAACCATTAACAATCAAAGTAAATGTATGTATTCTAGAATTAAGAGACTTTTAATATTAGATTTTTTAAAAAAGAAAGATTCAACCAAGTGCCAACTTGAGGAAGCAAACTTTAAATATAGACACAAATAGGTTAAAAGTGCAAGGATGAGAAAAGATACATCCTACTAACAGTCTGATGAAAGTTGAAGTGATTACTTTAATATGAAACCATGCAGATTTCAGAGCAAAGAATACTATTGAAGATAAAGAAGTTCATTTCATAATTATGAAGGGATCACTTAATCAAGATGACAACAATTTATGTACTGTTATGACATAACAATTTATGAACATTTATGTACTTAATAACAGAGCTTCAAAATACATGAAGCAAAAAGTAACACAGCTTCAAAGCAAAATAGACAAACTTATGGTTATAATCAGAGATTGCACACTTTTGTCAACTGATAGATCATGCAGGAGGAAAATCAGCCAAAATATAGTTGGTGTGTGTGTGTGTGTGTGTGTGTGTGTGTGTGTGTGTGTAGGGTGGGGGGTTCCTACCTCTGAGCTATACCCCAAGCCCTATTTTATTTTAGCTTTTATTTTGGAACAGGGTCTCGCTAAGTTGTAGAGGCTAGCCTTGAACCTGTGATCCTCCTGTCTCAGCCTCCCAAGTACTGGGATTACAGTCGTGCTTTACCACACCCAGCCAAAATATAGTAGATTTGAACAACAGTATTGCAGTAGCTTTTTGTCACTATGACCAAAATATCTGACAAGAACACATCTTAGAGTAGGAAGCCTTATTTCATGCATGGTTTTAGATGTCTGTCCATGGTCAGCCGGCTCCAAGGCAGAAGCATCATGTTGGCAGGGCATGGTGGAGGAGAGCTGTTCGGCTCGTAGCATCTGGGAAGCAGAAACAAAGAGGTGGGGGAGAGGGAGGGAAGGAGAAGAGACAGGAAGTGGCCAAGTCCTGATAGAGTTCTCAAGGCCATGCTCCCAGTGACCCAGCTCCAGCAGCCAAGCCCTGTCTCTGCGTGCTGCTGCCCTGGAGACCTGGTTTTCAGCACATGAGCTTTTTGAGGGACATTCCAGCTCCAGACCATAACAACTACCAGCCAACTTGATTTGACTAACATAGCACACTCCACCCAACAGCAGAAGGCATTCTTCTCAAGTGCACAGGGAACGTTTACCAAATTAGATCATTACCTAGTACATAAAACAAGTCACAATAAATTTACACAGACTCGAGTCATACTAAATATGTTTTCAGAATGCAGTAGTGTTGAATTAGAAATCAATAACAAAAAGATCTTTGGAAAAACTGTGTGTGTGTGTGTGTGTGTGTGTGTGTGTGTGTCTTGCAACCACATTACATCTAAATAACCTGTGGATCAAAGAAAGAATCAAAAGAGATATAAAGTATTTAGCACCAAATGTCAATACACCATATCATGTGGTATGCCTCTTAAAGCGGGACTTTGGGGGGTGATTTACAGAACTGAACACCCATATTATAAAAGAAGGACCTCAAATCAGTGATCCTACCTATACCTTAAGAAACTAAAAGGGAAGAATGGATTAAACCAAAGTAATCAGAAGAAAAGAAATAATAAAGACCAAAGTGGAAATCAGTGAAGTAGAAAGGCAATAGAGAGAATCAAACCAAAAGTTGATTCTCTGAGAAGGTCAATAAAATTGATAAAACTCTAGCCACACTGATCAGGAAAAAGTCAAAGAAGGCACTCATTGGTATATCAGTAATGAGGAAGATGACATCAGTACAGATTCTATAAATATTAAAAGGATAATGGGATATTATGACCAAATATCTGCCAATAAATTTGAGAACTTAGATGGAGTAGACAGTTGCTTTGAAAGAAAAACTGTTCAATATCACTCAAGAAGAAATAGAGAACCCTAGCAGACCTATATCTGTTAAAGAAATTGAAATTATAGTTAAGGAGAGAAAACTTGAGGTGTGGTTGGCTTCCCTAGTAAATCCTACCAAACATTTTGAAGAAGAACAATGCCATTTCTCTGTAATATCTTCCAGAAAATCAATGAGGAGGGAAAATTTCCCAGTTCCTTTATAAAACCATCATTAACCTGGTATCAAAACCAAAGACATGACAAGAAGAGAACACTACATACTGCTATACCCCATGAACACAGTGTGTGGTGGCACACGCCTGTAATCTCAGCACTCAGGAGGCTGAGACAGGCAGATCAAAGGTTTGAGGCTATCCGCTACCACAACTTAGCAAGACCCTGTTCCAAAATCAAATTAAAAGGGCTAGAGGTATGGCTCAGAGGTAGAATGTCCCTAGGTTCAATCCCTAGTACCAAGTGAATAAATACATAAGTAAAAATAAGCTAGGTGATATCTCAAGATATACTAAAAAATTCCTCATCAATTTCTGTTAAAGTCTCTTGATACACAGTGAGAATAGAAGGGAATTGCCTCAACTGTTAAAGGACATCTATGAGAATCCCACAGCTATTGTCATACAGAAAGGATGAATTCTTTCTTGTTCAGATTAGGAATAAGGCACCAAGGTCTGTTTTTACCATTTCTGTTCAACATTATAATAGAGATTCTAGCCAGCATATCAGGCAAGAAAAAGGAATAAAAGGCTTACATTTTGGAATATAATATGTAGCACTATTTTATTTGCTAATGGAGTGATCATCAATATAGAAATTTTAATGGAATCTACAACTTTATGCTAGTAAACGAGATGGTTGATGTGAATTAGAGCTGATAGTTTCAGAGATCTAAAAATGGGGAGATTTAGAGGAGAGCTCTGGACATAAATTTGGAGAGTGTTCTTAATAATAGAAGATAGGGTATAGTTCACAACTCTTAAGCAAAGATTGAATTCATTTAGATATTGATGTAGACAAATTTCCCAAAAATTAGAAGATGGAAATGTGGACATCCATGCTAGAAAATGTTGGAACATGGAGAAGACTTGTTAACAATGGCGAAGTTCTTTATGATTCAGTGAAAGGGCTCTGTTTTAGTCAACATTTTCCTTGTTATGACCGAAATACATGATAAGCACAACTTAGAGGAAGGAAGATTTATTTGGGGCTCAAATTCAGAAGTTTCAGAGGTCATGACTTGATTGCTGGCTCCCCAGCAGAAACGTAGGTGCCAGGTCCTCAGGCAATGGCGATGGGAAGCAGAGAGAGAAGGGAAAGATACAGATCACAAGGCCATGCCCTGGAAACCCACCTCCAGCCACACCCTGCCTCTGAACCTTATGCACTGGGGAGAGACATTCCAAACCCAAACCCCAAAGGCTCTGTAATGGTAAAGGTCGCGCTGCGTGGGGCATGGAAAGCATGAAGTAAAGATATAGGCAAGAAAGGGTAGATGCTTGTCGGGTCTCTGTGTTCACCATAGTTAAAGAAGGAGGGCAAGGTGTTGGAGAAGCAGATGGATGATGGCAGAGGTGGGGTGAAGGAGAGGCAGCACAGGAGAGCCAAGAAGGCTGACTTTAGTTATCAGTGGACCCACAAAAACCATTAGGTGCTAGAGTTCAACATGAGCATTGCTGGCCTTCTCAAACATAGTACCTAGACTCAAGAATTCTTTTTATTGTAAATAGCAGGATGTGTGTGTAATTTAAGAACAGCAAAGGAGGTAGAAGGAAGGTACTAAACTAATAGAGTAGGAAAGGTAACTAGGAGAAGAAATGAGAAGTCAGAGAGCTATACATGTTTGTGCACATTCACTGTGAGAAACAGGAGAAATTTGGAGGAGCCTGTACAGAATGATTCACAAAGGAAAAGATCTAGGGACTTGAATATATAAAATTTAAAATCATTGGAAAGCTAAAATTAACAAGATAAATATGAAAGATATTACCATTGAGAGATATTTGTATCAAATATTACAGATAAAAACTTACAGCTGGGCGTGGTGGTGCATACCTGTAATCCCTATACTTGGGAGGCTGAGACAGGAGGATCACAGGTTCAAGGACAGCCTCAGCAACATAGTGACTCTCAGCCACCTAGAGAGACCCTGTTTCAAAAAGATGAAAAGGGAGGGTAGGGTGTAGCTCAGAGGTAATGCCCCTGGGTTCAATCCCCAGTACCGCAGGGGGGAAAAAAAACTTATGACTGTCCTACTTAGAGAATTTAATTACACTTAGATATCAAGAATCTAGTATAAATTAAGTCCACAAAGAAGTAATTTGTAAACACAGTAAAAGGTAAATAAATAAATGGTTCAGCTTTGCCAGAAATTCATCTTTACCAGAGAATAAAAAAAGAAAGTGTAGTTTTATACTTAAATTTATTACTTTTCTTCATGATAAAAGCCAATGCTGGCAAGATTGTAGTTGTGTTGATATGTGCCTGTGTTACTTGTGTCATCGTGATTATTACTGTCTGTTTTCGTGGAAAGTAATTATTCATATAAATCAAAAGTTGCCAAAATACTCACAGACCTAGTGATGGTGCCAATGGCAATTTATGGTAAACAAGTAACTTAAAAGAAACTATATGCATGAGGCAATTCCTTGCAACAGTTTGTATAATAACTAAAACTTTAAAGCACTGTAAATGTCCTACAGCAAGGGAATTTGTTAAGTAAATTATGGTACCTCAATTGAAATGATTATAGATTAGAAAATGTATACACTCTTCTATTGAGGAAAATGAAAAAATTAAATTTACATTTATTTTTTAAATTAAACCATGGAAAACTATACATTTGACTATAAGCTGGGAACTAACATGTAAAAATAACAATGTGCTTTGTTAGTGTGGCTGAATTACAGTGAAATTTTAATATTTTAAATAATTTCTGTATAATGTTTTGACAATGTAAAGCCAATTAGAAATGAAATATCATTGGAGGAGTTTGGGACAATTAAAAAGAGAATCTACCTTAAGTTTTGGTTTCTTATGAAATGAAAACATATTGTAAGAAGGGTATGTCCATCCAATTTCAGCAAGGCAAGAAAGCCTGCTTTTTTTCCAGAAGAAAGGAAATCCAAACTTTATTGGATCGTTAACTTCAACATTCTTTCAGGTTTGACATAATTTTAAAAAGATACTTAAATTGTCAAAACTCAAAGGGCCAAGAAATCCTCCAGGGAGCTGGACCTGTTGGTGGAGAGAGAAAAATTGGGCAGCTTACTCATTGGTCTTAGGAGGAAAAATGAAGTCTGTAGGAATGAATTCCTTGACTGTATATACACAAGGAATTTGTTGATAACAGGGGTTGTTAAACTGTCAATTATACAAATAGTCACTTTTTTTCCTTTTTTTGAACCAGAGGAATGGAATCTAAAGACTTAGGATAATACACTGATAGAACACGGAGCACAGTCTAGAGAAAACAGAACACTCTGAATTGAAAAAGGTTGGAAATATCTTCGGGGATATATTTCTGCACTTGAAAAATTGTCAAGTAGTATGTCAGTCAATTAAGATAGAAAAAGATCATGACAGTTTGAAAGAAAAAGTTTGTGAAAATTTGAATGAAGCATTTAAATAACTTTAGTATTAGCTGCATATGTGTTAAGTTAACCAGAGAAACAAGTTAAAAGGTCAGATTTTGGTATCTACTAAAGGATTGTGCTTTATAAATACCAGTAGATTAAGTTTCCTTTTTTGATGTTGAAATCGTATTTAAAAGAATTTTGCTAGGTTTTTGTCCAAACATCCCAAAAGTACCATAGCATCAATAATGTTCTTGGTCCAGGTCAAGACCACCAGAACCATAGAAGGTCTTTCCCTTCAGCTATTCTGAGAGTGACCCAGGAACTTCAGAAGCACACACCAAGTATCTGTGTGCCTGTGTGCAAACTTTGGGGAGGGGGAGAGAAGGATTCAGTGTGTAGGCCCAAGTAAAACACTCATGTGTTCCACATGATGAATAAAAATAGACTAACCTTCCTCCCAAAACTCATTTTGTTACAATTCCAGGAATGCTTTCCCTGCATGAAAAATTCCAAATCCATCTCCCCTGTATCACAGGTTTTGTTGGATTTAAGGATTGCAAAACAAAGACCGAAAGGCTATTCAAGCAATCATTTCCCCAAAGAGTTACTAAGTCATATATTTATTAAAATTTGTGGGGTTAAATCTTAGGGGAGGTTTCAGTCTTACTAATGTAGCTTAGATAGGCCAGGAAAAAATGAGTGTGTAGCTTAAGCTTTAGACATCAGGTCCTTTGAATGGAGCCTGGAGAGACCTACCCTGGAGGCTGCGAGCCAAATCCTGGAGCCCACTGCGGAGCGGCTCAGTGGTTACTGTTATTTCCTCCTTCTTGCTTAATATAAATAATGGAATCTTAATTTTAAAGGAAACCTAGCAGAACTTATCTAGTCCACTCATTTTTCAGATGAGAAATTCAAGATCACGGCAAGAACAAAAAAATGGGGCCAGGGAGTCTGAACACTGTGGCCAGCACTCCTAGGCAGGTTTTGTCACATGGGTATGCTGATTCTCCGTAGAGCTTACCAGAGAACACATACAGTCTGAAGAAGCAAGAGATGATGGCGCTGTCATGGCTCAGTCGGTTGGACATTTTCCCAAGCTCCTATTTTATTAATAATATCTATAAAAAGCTGGGCGTGCTGGCGCACGCTTGTAATCCCAGTACTTGGGAGGCTGAAACTGGAGGATCTGGGTTCGCGGCCAGCCTCAGCTACTTAGTGAGGCCCTCCACAACTTAGTGAGACCTGGTTTCAAAATAAAGAATAAAAAAATAGGGCTGGGGGTGTAGCTCAGAGGTAGAATGCCCCTGGGTTCAATCCCAGTACCACAAATAATAATAATAATAATAATAATTATATATATATATATATATATAAAAGATCTTTTTAAATGCATGCTATTATTTTTATTCCATTAATAAGAAAGCCGTATTGTGTAGACCTGAGAACACTTATTTGGGTTTCTCGTGTTGAATTGTTTATAAACAGAAATGAAAATAAGTTAGTGGGTTTATTAGGAACATGTGTATTGCCAAGACAGCTCCACCATTATTTAGGTTCAGAATTAAACAAAGTAGTGTGAATCTGTCGGCTTGTTGGGATATGGAGGAGGTTCAGTGGTGTAGGATTCTGGTGACAGGAAATGGGTTCACGGTTCAAATATAGCACTTAGTACTTTTGGTAATGTACTTCAACCCCTCTCTGCTTCACTTTCTTCTTGAGTCAGTAGTACTGACGTTACCTTTGGGATTGTTGTATCAGATACATTGAACAATACTGAGATCCTGTTAGGTGCAAAGCAAAGCACTAACATCCAGGATGTACTGCACATTGCTTCTCCATCACGGATCCTTGCAGTCTAGTGGGGGACAGACATAAAATGAACAAACAAACTGATGTGCAGTTACAACTGTGAAAGTCTTCTAGAGAAGTACTGTGTGCTGGAGAAAGACAGATTCAGAAAAATCAACCTAGTTCAAGGACACCGGAGAAGGCTTCCCTGACAAAATAAGTTGCCCAAACAGCTAATAAATGGTAGAACCAGGATTTGAACCCAGACATTTTTGCTCTTGAACCCATTGTTTTAGTCTTCAAAGTAATCCTTTGAGAAGGTGTTCTGATGATTTGACTTTTGTATCTCTACAAATATTAATTCCTCCCTCTTTAACATCATCTAAAACAATGTAAGGGAATAAAATACAGTGTGATAGTTGCCCTCCTGGCAAATTAAAAGCATTACTTTAAAATTTTAGTTCTGTTTCATCCTTGCAAATGCTGAGAATGACTAAAACAGAAAAAATATTTCCTTCCATGGACAGTGCATTGTCTTATTTTCTGGACTGATTACCTAGACTTTGTCCTCTGAACATTAATTACCGTAGCTATTCTGTAAAAATAATATGCAGACAGTATGTGGAAGACTTTGAAAGTCTTTGTAGTATAAACCTAGCCATGCATGTTCTATCTGGGGAGAAAACATTTGTGAATATTCTGTAGAAACATTTATATGCCTATAAATAACATTTCTAGGTTACTTTGCATAGTGCGAACATTTGAGGACATTTTTGTAGTCAATTTATTATGAAGACTGCAAGGATTTAAAGACAGTAACAGTAGTATAATCTGCCAGTTGGATTAATAAATTTCCAAAATTGTGTTTTGCACGAGGTACGGCCATTTCGGGAAGAATATTGTTTCCCTTTGAGTGCCTGCATGATGTCAGCTTTTAAGAATCAAAGCTGGTTACATGTTGCTGGTCTGCTCCATAACTTTTTTTTTTCTTTTCAAAGTTGGGACCTGTCCTGTTTCTCTGGAAAATCCATACTTGAGTGGTCCTGAACATAACCACTAATAGACTGTTTAGTGTTTGCAGAGGGCTTTTTGTTTCCAGCATTTCACAATCATTGCCTTTTAATCCGTATAACATCTATGTGAGGTAGGTACATCCAAGCATCCAAGTCTCCTGCAGGGAAGTTTTGGTGCCAGCAGGAGTATTGTGATATTGTGATTGGCACTGACTTTTCCTTAATTTCCCAGAGGCCAGACACCTGGAGAAGCTTTCCTGCAGGCCCAGGTACATGCCAGTGTTTCAGCCACATGGGGACTGCCTCCTCATTCCTCCTCCTATTTTACTAAGATTCAGTGACTTCATGCACCATTAGCTGGAATGCTGCACTGACTGTGTTAATCTGCGTTAAATCCACAAAGGAAGACTATGCTTTGGAAGATTCTTAGAGGGCCCAGTGAACATGTGCTTTCCGTGCAGAGAATTTCAACTGTTGATACCTCCATCACACCAACAGACACACTGTTCATTCAGTGGTCACTTGTACCTCTCCAACTAAGTACTTGATTAATAAATGAGCACCCGGAGTTTATGTCTTATGAGTATGTAATCAGGCAGGCAGAAATTATATATACCTACTGATTAAATTATCAACAAATGAGCATCAGTTAAAATGTATCATAATGACAGCAGACATATATTTTAAGTTTATTGAGTACCAGGCACTGTGGTATATACAGGACAAGTGTGTCCTGTATATCTTTATAACACATCTTTATAACAATGCTATAAAGCAGCTACTATCATCCCTGTTTCACCTATGAGAAAGCCAAGGCAAGTTGGTTGCCCACAGTCATGGAGTGACTGAGCTAGAGTTTAAACCTAATTCTAATTCTTCAACCACCATATAGTAGTGCCCCATACAGATGGTAATGGATAGTTTATTAAAGTATGGGGCAACACGCAGCCAAGGAATGCAAAAGAGGCTGGACTAAAAAGGCACACATTGATAAAAAGCACATATTGATTTCCTTTGGTGTAAAGAAAGCAAAACTATGCAAAAGAATTGTTCTTATCCAGATCATATTTTATTTTTCATATATCTTTTTTGGGGGGATACTGGGAATTGAACCCAGGGGCATTCTGCCTCTGAGCTACACCCCCAGCCCAGCTCTTTCTTTACTTTTTATTTTGAAATAGGGTGATGCCAAGTTGTTGAGGGTCTCACTAAGTTGTTGAGGTTGGCCTCGAATCTGTGATCCTCCTGTCTCAGCCTCCCAGGTACTGGGATTACAGGTGTGTGTTACCATGCCTGGTTCATACTTTATATATCTATTATAACTTGCCTAAAATGAAAAGTGTTCATGTGTGATCTTCATTGATGGTTTCTTGGAAAAGGGACTGTGTTTCATTCATCTTTTAATTGTCCATATTAAGTAATGCTTAAAGTCTTGAATGGAATGGATACTCAGAAACCCCTGATAAATTAACTTTTAAAAATTAGTGGGGCCAGGTGTGGTGGTGCACACCTGTAATCTCAGTAGTTGGAAGGCTGAGATAGGATCACAGGTTCAAGGACAGCCTCAGCAATATACTGAAACTCTCATCAACTTAGTGAGACCCTGTCTCAAAGTAAAAAATAAAAAGGGCTGGGGGTGTAGCTCAGAGGTAGAATGTCCCTGGGTTTAGTCCCCAGTACACACACACACACACACACACACACACACACCACACACATACTTCGTGGGGCTTTTAATTGAGGAAGAAATATAAGTACATGGCAAAACATGCAAATGTAAGAAAAGAATCTCTCTTCGACTAAAGGCTTCTAGATCCCAGTTCTCCTGATAGTCATTACTAGTTCTAGTTTCTTGTGGCTTCTTTCAGAAATACTCAGTGTATATATTTACACGCATGTGTATGTGTATGGGTGTATGCACATTCTGAGATGTTTCAACTGGACTGATTAACTCCAGTGGTAATAGTTAAGTCCTAAATTTATCATTAATCATAGAACTATATACTCTGAATATATTTTATAATATAAATCTTTTATTAATACATTATGAAATGATTGCCTTGCACAAATAGATAATTATAACTGTACTTTTAGGAAAAATATATGTATGTATTTTTAACCATGTGCTTAAACACTGACATGAAGACAATCTAATTCTAATATAAAATGGCTACAGTTTAAGTTCCTAAATCTCTAGGAGTTATATGTGAGTTAAAAATGATAAGACATTAACTTTAGGAATTAGTTGCAAAGTCCCCTATAGATTTACTGTTTTCTTTGAAGTATCACTATACTTCCAAATGTCTTTCTTACAATTGATAAAAGTTGCATAATGATATTAGATATTAAATTAAAGAATAAGGTAATATTTTGAAGTAAAGGAGATAGTGCTATCTTTTGCTGTAATATAAAATGCTGGTTTCAGAATTGTAAAAGATAGTATGAAGTTATCAGCTTATTTTGGAGGTTATGTGTTTCTTATATAAATATGAGCTATGAAAAGTATATCTTAATCTGCCCCAAACAGAGTATTTGAGCATCTTAAGTATTTAAATTTAAAAGTTGCTAATTCTTATGTTTTTTTTCTAATTTTAGGTTTTAGTATAAAGGCAGTACCATTCCAGAATGCCATCTTGAATGTAAAAGAACTTGGAGGTATAACATTTAAAATCCTTTCTATGTCTCGTCTTAACTTTATTTACTTGGTATTCTTGTAATGCATATCATTAAAATATAATAATTTATTCTAGGTGATTCATTTTTACCTTTTCTCTTGGTAATATATTTTCTAGAAATATTTTCTTCTCCTTACAAATGTTATAAAATTTGTTGAAGAGTTTTAAGTGATATAAACTTTGTTTTCATTTATATGAATCAAAGAACTACACTACTAATGACAGTTGGTAGGCTATACTCATTGGTTTTACTTGTTCAAAAGATTTATTCTTGAATGAAACATGAAAAGAATCTTAATATAATCACTAAACTACACAGGGCAAAAAAACATTGTATTTTAGTTTGTATTTATGCTGCAGGTTTTATTGTATTCAGTCTTTTTAGAATGTATTTGTTCCGATAATAAATCTTTGCCAGTGGGGTCTTTGCTGGCCAAGCACATTTATTGGATAGGCTGTACCCCAAAGCATACATCACTCAGTCTTTCAGGACACCCTCTGTCTGGCACATTTTGGTTGTGTTTTATGTCAGGCAGGGTCTTAACCCATGTAAATAGATTAACAAAGAAATCAGTCAACTCAGTGAACCTACTAGATTCTCTAATGGCACAGGGAAATGGTAAGCGCTCTGTAGTTCAGTATAATATCGGTGAGTTAATGACTTAGAAGAAAGTTCTCTTCTATCTCTTTAATCACTTTGTGATACTGCTCTTACCCTGTGTTGTTTCTTCTCCTTTAAGGCCATTCTGTGACCTGTTTTTAGCTTGATGAAATTGAAATTCCAGCTTTATGCCGTTTTAATAGTGTTTGGTATCTTCTTATTTTTATGTAATAAACTATTGGCTGATCTTTTCAGATGTCTGTTTTCAGAGCACTCATTCTAGGACAGTTTGCTTGCCTATTAGTTTTATAACCACCTTTGGCTTTTATAGCATTTATATTTAAAAGCAATTATGATTTATGCTATTTTTATCATTTTAACACCCAAAATCACATTGCATGTGTTCTTGTGATAACAATTTTCTGTAAAAATTTTTAAAAGACTATGTTTTATTAGGTTGAATATTTTAATACTACTTTGGTTTCTGGTAGTTGTTTGCTCTCCAGTGACAATAATATTATTATTAATACTTTAAAGTCAGAGAACTGATTTTGAAAACCCAGAGAATCAAAGTATATGTGGTTTGAGAATTCTATTCGTTTTAAATATGGCTGGTAATTAGTAAATATTTTATTGTTAGACTGGATGTAAAACTTTTATTGAACACTCATCAGATATAAGAAACTGTTATTTGGCAAGGTGTTTACTATAGGATGTTTATTTGACTGGAACAAATAGTGAATGTGTCTCAACAGTTTAAAAAAAAAGAACAATTAAAGGAATGTATTTTAACTTTGGCTGTGTGACCCTAAAATTCAGTACAATGAAATATCAAGGTGAAGGCCTAGGGGCATATAAGATGGGGATAGGTCTGTTCCTGGGCAAGTTTTACTTTTGCTTAAAGAACTAGGCCCTGACAATTGCTGAAATGGAAATTACACTAGAGAGGATACTGTAGGGGTTGGTGGTAGTGCTTTAGTTTGTATGTATTTTGTAATGAAGCTAAGAGATGATGGTAAAAGATAGACCCTCGAGGATGAGAGCAGATACGTTAGTTCCAGCTAATGATATGTGGGGTTTGTACATGCATTAGTATTTAAGAGCAAATGTTTAGCCCAAGCCTAGATTCTTTCACCGTGTTTAACTTTAATAGCTCTGTTTTTGGTTGAGAGACAATCTCATGGAAAAGGTGACTTTCAAAGTAGAATCTAATGTGTATCTTGTGTCACATCCTCAGAGGCAAGCAACAGAAGGAATTAATTCAATGGTCCATTCACTAGTTTGTTTATTGAAATATTTTTTCCAGACTGCGTACTAGGTTGTGTCTCACCCAAGAATACATGAAAAGCTAGGCTAACACATCAAAAGAAAGATCGCTTTCCTAGGATTTAAAGTACATTATAGGTATCAAGTGGATCATCCCAATGTAATATGTTGGGCATTTGTTGAGAATTATGACCCATTGAAATCAAGTTGTCCAGGAGCTGCTTGACTGAGAATTTCTAAGTTCAGGAGGAAAGAATTGAGTGTTTTCAGATTACTATATGAAGATACAAAACCTGTATTCACCAGCGCAAGGTTGCTCAGAAAATAGGCTAATTGGAGTTCAGTCCGTTTGCCAATCTAGGCAAAAATTCTGAATTCAAGGGAGAAACTCAAGAAGGTAGACAAGAGATGAAGGTAGCAGAAAGCCAGAGCAGTAATGAAGTCTGAGGAATGCTCAGATGGTCGTCTTCATCCTGTGGTTAACTCAGGAGAATGTCGTGTCCCTGCTCCTCCCCGCTGATGTCCTTACTCTACCCGTGCAGGTCATTCCAAGGCTTTCTGTTACTCCCCTTCCTAACCTTACGTTAAATTTCTTACTTCTTCAAAATAGGGAAAGGCCTGGACTTCTTGTGCTCCTTAGCCAGTAAGAAGAAATGGTAAGGGATGGAATATCAATGAGTAATGGAGATAAATTTAGTGACAGTCTTTTTGGGGATCTTAAAACCATGTGTGTACACACACACACACCTGATATGTGTTTGGATATGTGTGTGTGTATATATATTATATATGTGTTAAATATATATAATATGTGTAATACATATGTTGATAGATAATATTATGCTCTTATCAGTTTTGTTTTATGAATATGTTGCCATGTCTTTTACTTAAAAATTCTTACAATTCTTATTTGCCACAGTTCCCTCTAATGTGGTGTTTTCTTACTGTTCATTCATTCATTTCTTACTGTTCAGTCATTCTACCACAATTAATTGTGTGTCTAGCACAGTCCTAGGGGCTGAGAATAAAACATCTGAGACACAGCCCCTATCTTCAAGGAACTCATGGCTTAGTGATGAAGATATTCATGAAAGCCAGTACAGGAAATTAATGAAAATTTTGAAAATAATGAAATTAAAGGGGGAAAAATGTAAGTACAAAAATAGAAGACAAATGATGACACAGAGCTAGCCTGGCGATGTGATGGCCAGTTCAGTTTTCACTATTTTAAGAATGGCTTGTTCTCCTCAACTGACCTGTCACACCCACCCAGTGCACCACTTATGCCGATCCTCATGCAGAAGTGGAACTCTACATTTTCTTCTTCTTCCGTTTTTCCCTTGGTTTTCTTTCTGTCCCTCATTTTCTCTCACTTTACCATTGCAACTTCATGCCTGAGGAGCTCATGCTGTTTGTTATTATCTCACAGATAATAAGACAATAAATCACTGGTCACCAAAACACCGACAGCTTGAGGGACTTAACCAGGGTCGTGTGGAGTGGAGGTGGGACTCCACCTGCACAGTGGCACTTAAACAGTGTGCTGTATGTGTAAATCGTGTTGCCACCGGGCACAAGAGACGTGCTCCCGAGTGTCACCTGCTACTGCTTTTATCACTGTTATCTGCACCATTTAAAGTCTTCACATGTTGCATTTTTTTTCCAGTTAACACAGTATTGTTAAAACACCAACTCGACCAAATGTGAGCACCTTGTCCTCTGCCCAAAACACTTTATGGGACTTAATCTCTAATTATTGCAGCTGCTTTTGCTGTTCATTTTTTTCCTGTTACTCTCTTACATAGAAGTCTTTGCAGTCAAACTCCTGTTCAGTGTTATTTCTGCCTCCTGGTACTATATAGCCATGCTTCCTGTCTTTGTTTCTTCAAGACAGCCTGCTGAATCAGAGCCTTACCTGTCCTTTCCAAACTATCTAGAACCTCCCACAATATTTCATTTTCATATTCTTTTAATTTCATGTATTAGATATTTACTGAATATTTATTATATGCAGGCTCGGTTCTATTATCCCTGCATAAACTTGGGGGGGCAGGGGTCTTCTGTCTGTCTGTCTCTCTCTCTCGCTCTCTCTCTCTCTCTCTCTCTCTCTATTCCTATAGGCCTGGAAGAAATTCTTGGGTGACTCTTATCATCCCTGAAGGATTTCCTCATGTTCTCCAGCAAGACTGATGCCCTCAAAGGACATTCCAAGCATGCTCAGCAAACTACTTTTTCCTACCTATTCTTTCATTCACAGGGTTCTCCTACAAATTCTAAATCCCTCCTCTTTTGGTTTTAATTAATGACTCTGCTAGTCTTGCTCTGAATTATTTTTATTTTTCTGGATGTTGTATAAGCCACCTAGCAGGGATCCTGGATAGACAGGTGGATTAATCTTTGACAGAATTTTCCTTCTTCCTAGTGACTTGTTTCCAAGCCCAGTCATTCTATATAATTCTGGCCAAGTCTACCTTCCTGTATCTCTGTTTCCTTCTCTGTGAAATGTAATGATAATAGTTCCTATGTCATATCATCGTTATGAGGACTAAATTAGTTAATACAGGCCAAGTACTTAGAGTTTGCCTGGCCAATAGCTAACGCTATGCCAGATTTGCTATCATTTAAAATTACATTCCCACTACTCCCCAAATCTCCCTCAACCCTTCCCCCCAAAAAAGATACCTTTCAATGTAGCCTTTTCCCCAGGGTTTCTAATAAAAACACAAATCACATACTGATTTTTTTTTCCTTTGTGGTCATGCCTGCCTGCCTGTCTGTCTTTCTCTCTTCCCCCTTTCCTTCCTTGTGATATTCCTGTTTAAACTGAAAAGCCACCAGGAAGGGACCACATTAGATCTTTTATTTAGCTACCTAGGATAGTTTCAGTGCTCCATGTGAGTTAATATCAAATGTTTTTGCCTCTTTCCACCTTGTCTCTTTTACCTCTGCTTTCGCATTTCACCTGCATCGTCTCTTCTGCCTCTCATTGCCCCTAATGGCTTTCGTCCTCTGTCTGGCTTATGTAATTTAAGCGCATTACTGGGGTAAGCGAAGCATCTGGTGTTCAGCTGAGCTGGAAGCAGTCATCCACACCGCCGTGACATCGCGGCTCTGATAATTTTTCATTTTAGAAATTAGCAGTTCCTAAATATGCAAACAAAGTTTTACGCACTCATGGATGTTTTCTTCTTGATTTTGAAATTTTCTCTGTGAATTGATAGAACCCAGAGATGAAAATTTCATTTCCTAACATGTTTGGTTTGTTTATTGATAAGGATCCAGACATCGTCATTTCCCTAACAAGATTCTGGAACCATGATTGGTTTCGCCATGTGACTTGTTTTCTTCCTCTGATATTTTAGCAAGTTATGTCTGAATTGTCTCTCCATCCCCCACCCTGGACCACCATCCCCACCCGGCATACTCTCTGGCAGTCTCGTCTTCTCAGTTGACATCGGCAAAGGCAAAGGGAAGCTGAGAGCAGTTAGCCGTCTTTTACGCTTCAGTATTCATTGCTGCTAGTTGTCAGTCAAGTGGAAAAAGTTCACAAGGATTTTTTTTGCATTTTATTTTATTTTTCCTCTAAAGAAAAACCATTTTTTTAAAATAAGGCAGCAGGGTAATGCATATAGTGCCAGTTGTGTTCCTTTACCCACTTACTTCAGTCCATGCAATAGTGAATGAACGGTTTTGGGGGATTGTCAGCTCAGCCATTTTTTAAAGGTTGCTTCTTTCAGCAGCCAAGCTGTTATAGGAAACAGATGTTGACTCTGTCCTGTTTCTTTGTTTGCCTGGAGGAACATGCCTCCTCGCAGTGAAAGGTGCTGTTTGTTTGTATCCTGCTAGTTATCTTCGGGTGCTGTTAAGCTGTCCAGGTTATTTGCATTTCTTAATTTCTCCAGAAACTGTCCAGGGCAAACTTCTTGACAGGCAACCCAGGGGGCACTGCTGCCTGTTTCTTTTAATTTCTGCCTTTGTGCACAGGCCATTTGATGTCTTTTACCAAAATAAAGCTTTCTTCCTTCGGAGTCTTCTTTTATTAAAACTTATGTGGGAGGGAAGTCAAGCTCTCTCGTTTTTCTATACACGTTCTCTCAGTCCTGTGATTTTGGCGTCCCCTCCATAGCCTCACTGCCATCTCTTATTAACACTTACAAATTTGATGTAATCCCTGGCTCTGAGAGTAATGCTATACTCCAGTCAGGGGAAGAGTAAAGACAATATAGGCCAATTTTGTACTGGAAAAAGAACCAATATAGGCAGAGGTTATCATGGCCTGTCTTCGAGAGACAGGTGGAGTTGTGAAAATTTCTGGATGGCATAGGAAAGAGCAGCCATTTGAAAACTGTTCTAAACATCTGCAGACATGGGCATCTGTGGAAGAGGGGGTAGAAATCTCAGCCCTAGGAAGATGAAAGCACAGAAGGAGGGCTCAGATAAGACCATGTCCACAGAATGCCCTAGGACCGTCATGCCACACGCAGGGAAGTTTGTATATTCCATATTTGTTGTATAGGTGTGAGGAAGAAATGTGGTTCAGCAGAGAGAGTGGGATCTCAAGCCACTCTGCCACTCTCTGCATTTGAACTTCCTGTTGTTTTGTTATCTGTAAAATGTAAGCTTTAATAAATCACCTCTGTTTATTTCCCAGGGGGTTGGGCTGGAGGAGAAAAATAAAATTGCCTGAAGCTCCTCAAGAGAGAAGCTTTGAGAATAGACAGTGGTATTCCCACTAATTCCCTTTTTATAGTCGTGGATCTAGTGTGATATACAATACTAAATGATCGAAATTTCTCGGTTATAGTATTGTTTCCTTATCTAAGAAAAGAACCAGGCCTTTCTGGAGTGGGAACAGCCCGTTAACTCCTGGCTCCCTGCGCTGTGTACTTTCTCACTTAAGCTTAGGCTATACTAGGGGAAATGATATTGGTATAAAGCCAAGTCACTTGGAAGAGAGTTAAAAGGCCACAGCTATCTGAATTGGTTGAACGGGATCCCAGGGTGGTGGTGTTCAAGCGTTTTTTACACTTGCTAAGGGAAAACCGAGCCAAACAGTCAGCAGAGCCAATAAATGAATCTAGGGGCCCAGAAGTCTGTTACTGGCTGATGTAGGCCTGACCTTAATTTTTGTTTTCTCCTGGAGAAGTGCCCTAGGAAACTTTTAAAAATCTGTCTTCCTAGTCATAGTCTAGTAAGGCATTTAACAGTCCATTTCTTCTAAGACTGTATATACATCGAGAATGTTCTAGAAGGTAGTGTCCTGGCCTCCGCCCCACTCCCACCATAGGGATCTCCTATGCGTCTGAAGGTTGTTGTTACCCGGGTGTTTCCTACTGAGGGGCACTCAGGTCATTTCATATCTTCCAGTCCTACCGAACTTGCTCACAGAACATTCGTGTTGGGTTCTCAGCTTCACTTCCTATCCCTCACAAGGGAATAAGTATTTCTGTTTCTCCCGGGGGTTGCCATAATAGCGGCTCATTTTCATTGTGTATTCGGTTTCATGTGGTGTTGCAGCAACAGCACTGCAAGTCAGGAGACCAGTATTTTCCTCTGACAAAACAAGCCATGGGACATTGGGCAAGGAAGGCACTTCACTTTTCCAAGGCTACTTGCTTTTCTAGCAGCCGCCGATGCTGGTAACTGTCCTCCTGTTGGAGTATAACATAACCAGTTTATTTTTATCTTGAAACTTACACTGTGTAACTTACTCCGGCCCCTGTGAATCTTAGAGCCTGCCTCTCACCACTGCATAGGATTGTAGGGGGCATTATTTGCTTTGTTTTCCTTTCATCCTAAATTCCTCAGTTATTCATTTTTATTTTTAGGGATGATAGACATTTTAAGTAAGTCTTAGTTATTTTTGTGTCGTGTGAGGCAGGGTATAGGTACATAAAATAATGGATAAGTGATACTATCTTAACAAAGTTCCTAACACTGTGCTCTTGACTTGGAGAAGCATTATAGTTCAATGTGGTAAGTACGGTAACAGGATCGAGTGCTAGATGCATTTAGGATCACATAGAAAGACAAAGGAGACTTCAGAGAGGAAACGTGTAGGAAAAGGAACCTAACAGACTAAAGCTATGGAAGGGACAGTGGGTTTGGTTCATGGATGGGGCAAGATTAGAGTTGGAAAACACATCATGATCTTAAGGGTTCACTATATTGTAGTATAAATTCTATCAGCAGAGCTAGGTATGGTGGTATACCCATGTAATCCCAGTGTTTGGGAGGCCAAGACAGGAGGATCACAAGCTTGAGGCTAGCCTCAGCAATTTAGCAATACTCTGTCTCTCAGTAAACACACACACACACACACACACACACACACACACACACACACACACACGATATCAGCAGTTTCAGCTGGAGGGAAATTTGCCAAATTATGTCCCAAGATGCTAGAGAGTAGTGCTAGATTCTTCAGAAGCAAAACAGTTTGTTGCTGTTTAATTCACTTTAGTGATAACCAGCTGTATGACCAGCCCTGAAGATACAATCCCTGCCACACACATGTACACGCACACACAAGGTCCTCTGAGTCCATTTCTTTGGATATTTTAGTGGGAGAGTGATGTTGGCCACAATAATTATGTAAGTTCTCCAAAAAAAGTTAAACTTTACTGGCTCCTATAAATTGCAACGGCAACATGACAACCATAGAAGAGCTAAGATGTTTGTAACTTTTCATCACCTACTAGACTAGGTTGATTCTCTGGCATATCTGAAGTTGAATAAAATAGATGTGGGCAGAATTATTTGGGAGCATCGTAGATTTGTTGGTTTTAATTTCCTGAGGTCCAACATATTGTCAGAAGACTATTGAAGATACCTGATCATTTGAATCTTGAAAGTCGCTGATACTTAATGGCATCATTGTGAGAGATAATAATGTGAGGAATTTATTACCTAAGATTAGTTGTTTTTAATACAAGTATGTAAAGTCCTTAAATTTAAGTAACTTACATGATTGAAAATTAAAAATTGCTTCTTAAATATTTGTCTATTTTCCCCTCCCTGCCCAAATCCTTTGATAGGAGAAAAAATTATCAGAAAGCAAAGTAGCGAACAATAACAAATCTGTAACAAAGATAAATTTAACTCTATAACAAAGAAAGGAAAGCAAGACAAAGCTTGAGATACAGATAATGGAATCATGAAATAGAAGGGGAATTCATTGGGATTATTAATCAAAGAGCTCATCAGAGTTATTAATTGGAGTTCTACATTTGGAGCTGTGCCTTTATTTTTCTTTTCTCCTTGTGTTAAGTAGTGGATAGCAGCTGTGTTTACCCACAAACTAAATTCTTGAGTGTGAGTGCTAGACCCAGAGAGGTAGGGCAGTGTCTCAGTAATGTACTGACTGCCAGGTGGGTTAGAAAGCCCACACACACAGGAGACAAGCCACTTGTCTGTCCCCATTAACTGGAAACAGACAGTGGTAAACAAAAGAGCTGGCACACAGAGATTCTCAAACAAAAGATGAGCATATAATTATGACACACCACAATGTGAACAAAATCAGCACCATGAGAGATAGCCAATCAAAATAGGAAGAAAAAGTATTCAAAGACTTAGCAGTAATAGAGTAGTGATCAGAAATAAGACATTCAGAGAGATGGAGGAAGGTTTTGTATTCATGAGAAAGAAGCAAACACAGAACTTAGGAATTTAAAATTTGATTTTAAAATTAAAAATGAAAATGTTTTTGGACACAACTCAGATGTAAATTAGTGAAAGTAAAGACTGAGCTAGAGAATTTCCTCAGAATGCCAAGCAAAAGGAATACTTTTGAAGTATGAGAGAGAAATTGAGAGGCATAGGGATAGTTGCAGAAGTTCCAGCATCCCGCTAATAAGAGCTCTAAAAGGAGAGAAAAGAGAAGCTGAAGAGGATAAAATTGTCAAAGAAATAATGGGAAAAGAGCCTCAAATACAAAAAAGTATTCAAATTTAATGAGTTTTCTGAGTGCCTAGTATAATTAATAAGAAAAGACCTATACCTAAATTTACTGTAAAGAAAAATAAATCTCTAATTATAACCTCTCTTCCTCCCTCCCTCCTTCTCCTTTCTTCTCTCTCTCTCTCTCTCTCTCTCTCTCTCACACACACACACACACACACACACACACACACAGAGTATTATTTCTCATTTCAGCATGGGCGATGTCAGGGTCAGGTCAGCAGAAATTATCATAAAAACAGTATGTTCTTATTTGGGGTACATACTATAATTAACAAAAGAAATATTTATGTTTAAATATGTGTCTTAAAGATGATTAAGAGTAAACATAGCAATAAAAGTAGGGTGATATATTCATAAATGCATTTCTAAGAAAGTTCTGGAAAGGTGCGTATCAAAATTGTATAATAAATTATCTTAGAGAATAGAGTGAGTTCATTTGGATCAAATGAAGTCTTTGCTTTATCTGAATTGTATGGATTATTTTCCCCCATGGGGGCTTTTTTAAAAAGGAATGAAATGTTTAAGAAAGGAAATACACCATAAGGAGAAAAATCAAAGGATATTTGATAAATTCAGCTAAATTCAATAAAGAAAATAATAAGGTAATCAACAAAGTATGATATGAAGAAAGTATATATCACAATAAATATAAATAGATTAAATTCCTCTCTTATTAGGTATCATAAAAATAACACTTAAAACATACTCAGCTATATCTGATAGGAGACACTTCAAAAAAGATGTGGTAAGGAAAAAATGAAAGAATAGAAAAGAAAGTAGTATTTAGCTGAGCATGGTGGTGCATGTCTGTATCCCCAGTACTTGGCAGGCTGAGACAGGAGAATCAGAGGTTTGAGGATAGCCTCAGCAAGTAGTGAGACTCTCATCAACCTAGCGAGACCCTGTTTCAAAGTAAAAATAAAATAAAATAATATAAAATAAAAGGGGATTCTGGGGGTATAACTCAGAGGCAGAATGCCCATGGATTAAATCCCCAGTACCCCCAAAGCCAGTAGTAGTTAGAGTAATATTAATATCAGATATAATAAAATTCAGAGCAATGATTATTAAATAGAATAAAGAGGTTTCAACCTGATATACTAAGATAGCTAAGTATAATGAATCTTTAAAATATTTACTTAACTATGAACTAAAGCTAAAACTAAAAGAAATATAAAAAATAGACCCATAATCAGTAGAGGAATTTAGCTCAACTTTTTCAAAAGACAGATGATCAAATAAATAAAAATATCTAAAGGATTTAAATAGTCAATTAGCAGACTTTGATCTAATTAATAATTATATATTTGATAGCTAGAAAATGTATATTCTTTTGTAACATAAAATTTTTACACAAGTGACAATGTGTAATGTGTTTTCTGATTAAAATCCAGTAAAGTTAAAAATCAATAGCAAATACACAAAGTAATGGTACATCAAACAAGTTTTAAAAGGTAACCTTGTTCCATGTATAAATATTACATTTAAATAGATTCTAGATCTAAATTTAAAGCCTAAAACTAGACCACTTCTAGCAGAAAGCATGAGTAGATTTTTATGACCTTGGGAAAGATTTCTTAGATACTTTTAGATTTCATAATACTTTAAAGACTTCTGCTTTTTGAAAGAGAATGGAAAGACAAGCCATAAACTGGGGAAACTTTATTTGCAAATCATGGTTAAGTACTTGTATTCAGAATATATAAAGGACCCTCAGAATCAATATTAAGAAAACAAACAATGCAATTAAAAAGTGAACAAAAATATTCACATACATACTTCATCAAAGAAGATATAGAGATGGTAAGCACATACAAATACGCACCTACAAAGATGTTCAACATCATTAGTGATTAAGGAAATATAATTTAAATCCACTACACATCTATTAGAATGTCTAAAATTAAATGACTGGATCGAATGTTCATAAAATAAAGAACTGAAACTCTTCTGCTCTGCCAGTAGAAGTGGAAAATGGTTCAACCACTTTGGAAAACAGATTACCAGTCTTTGCAAAAGGAAAAACACACCAACCTTATCAGGGCATCCCATTTATAGGAGAAAAGAAAACCCATTTTTACACAAAATCCTCCTCTGTCCAAATGTTCATAGCAACTTTATTTGCAATACCACAAAACTGGAAACAACCCAATGTCATCAATTGGTGAATAGAAAAATTATAGTGCATCCATATAATGGGATACTATTCGGCAATAAAAACCTATGAGCTAGATGTAACAGCATGGATGAATCTTCAAATAACCTTGCCAAGGGAAAGAAGCCACATAGAATAAAGTAGCATTCTTATAATGGGGTAAATGTGTATATTATTTATATGCAATTCTATAAAACACAAACTAATATTTAGTGACAGAATGATGAGTGATTGCCTGAGGATGAGGAAAGGAGACGAGGGCAGAGGCGCAAGAGAGGGTTTTAAAGGATCACAGGAGGCCTTTGAGTTCCTGGATATGCATATTACCAGGATTGTGGTGGTGGTCTCACGTGCATGCGTATGTCAAAACCTGGCAAATTGTATGTGTTACATATATGCAGTTTATTGTATGCCAGTAATACCACAGTAAAACTATGGAAAATATTCTATACCCTTCAAATTAAAAGATACTCTTAATCCTCTCAGGTTAAAAATCACTGTTACTATATTTTATGGGGGACTTTGGTCCTTTTCTTAGATTTTTTTCCACTGAAAAACTTTCAGATAGGCCAAAGTAAAAATCCATAGCTTAAAAAAATAAATAAACATGACCGGGAAAAGATTCAGTAAAATGTCATTTGCTAGGTAGTCATATGTAGCTGAATTATGTTGCATATGTAAGAACTTAAAGCTCTAAGATCAAGATGTTATCAGGTCCATCAGTTTCATCTGCAGATGTTTAAAATAGTGCTAATAAAAGAAGAGAGGTTAATCTATATATTGTAGTGCTTTATTAATGCAAAAATGTATATTCATTAAACAAAGAGCATGCAGTTTCTTAGAATAACACATTAATGGTTTGTTCTATAGTGATACTAAAAACCATAGTGATGCTAAGAACCAGAGTGATACGACATCTCTTTCCAACCTTAGCAGTTATGTTTATGACACTATTCATGCTGGTGATTCTGCAGTTGGCAAAACGTAGTTCTCATAAAAAGTAACAAGTTGGGGAGGAAGAACAGCAATCTGACAGCAAGATGAAAAATTACATTAGAAAGCATCTGCTTCCAAAACACAGACAATAATTGTATTTTAAAACTGCATTTGTGCGTGCATGCCTGTGAGTATGTAGTAGTACCTTTTTTGGTTTTTCAATAATCTTTGCAGCTTCACATCATCCTGTTGGGCTGATCTTCTCTAAATCTTATGTTATCCAGACCACACCTCTGGTTGAAGTTTTCCAATAGACCTTGTTTTGGCATAAAAAGTAATGTATTTTTCATTTGCATTTTCCCTTGTTTGATTTTTTTCAAAGTCTCAGCAAAATGCCTGGTTGAAATTGTTATGGGCATGTTTAGCTGAAATTCATATGCTAAGAGGGTAGAACATAGATATGTTTTCTAGGTCTGTACTTTGCTCTTAGTGGTCTCCATGGAGTAGGAGTGGGAACCATTGCCACTGTTTCTTTGTGGGGGGGTGTTTGTTTTTTGTGGTGCTGGGAATCAAACCTAGGGCCTCGTGCATTCATGTTCCTTTTTTCTTTAGAGTGATCCTAGATTTTTAATTTGGAGTGTGTACTTTAAAAAAATATCCTTCTTCATAAAATCACAATTGGTGGTATAGACAGAGTAGCAATAGGATTACTGTTATTAATTCATACTTTAGGGACCAGAGGCAAGGTACTAACCTTTCTTGTTCCAGTTCTTTTTTTCTTTTTCTTCTAAAGTCCTCTAAACAGATTTAGATATCAGTTAGTTTCTCTCTTACTAATGAGACAGAATCTCTGTACATTAGGATGAACCTAGTGTAATCCAGGGAGGTAGAAATGCAGAGGCAACTTTCCTGGATGCTTAAATGTCAAATTAGTACAGAACCTTAAGACAGCAGAGACACCGTTAATTTTTTTAATGTGGCCTTTCTCTGATGCTGTTACTCTTTTATATGTAGTTGTCTGTTTTGCAAATATTTTTCAAGTTGTAGGACCAAGTTATCTCTACTTGAGCAGATGAAAATTTGTTTAAATGCTGAAGGGTTAAGATCCAAAATGATAGCTGGGTATGGTGGCACACGCTTGTAATCCCAGCACGTGGAAGGCTGAGACAAGAGGATCACAAGTTCACAGCCAGCCTCAGCATCATAGTGAGACCCTCCACAACTTAGTGAGACCCTATTTCAAAGTCAAGAATAAAATAGGGCTGAGGGTATAGCTCAGAGATAAAATGCCCCTAGGTTCCACCCCCAGCACCAATAAATAAATAAATAAATAAAGATCCAAAATGATTATGCCTAAAATTAAGAAATGTAGAAAAGATATCCAAATTCCATAGGTGTACCTCTGAGGAGACTTAAAATTCCCTAGTCATTTGTTTTGTGCTTTTACACACACACACACACACACACACACACACACACACACACACCCGAGGTTCCCAGTGCAAAGCCCTCCAAGCACCTGCCTCCAGGGCTCCAGGGTTGTCTTGGTGTGAGAATGAGAACTGGCTGCAGCATTTGAAGATTCAGAGTTAAAATGTGTATCACTCCCTTGCCCCAAATGGGTAAGTGCAGCTCTGTTTTCTTATGGTTCCATCAAAGGATTGTTTTCCTCTTCCATTGTGTTTATTAGGATTATCAGTTTAGCTGTTGCTACTCTCTGTGTGTGTGTGTGTTACTTAGGATTGGACTCGGAGGCATTCTACTTCCGAGCTATACCCCCAGCTCTTTTAATTTTTTAGTTTTTTGAAACAGTCTCTCTAGGTTGCTGAGAGTCTTGCTGTGTTGCCGAGGCTGTCCTCGAACCTGTGGTCCTTCTATTTCAGCCTCCCAAGTACTGGGATTATAGGTGTGTATCATCACACCTGGCTTTGCTATAGCTTTTTAAGACAACTCAAAAAAAAAAAAAAAAACACACTTGGGGATTTTTGACCTGTTGCAGCAGAAATAATATTGCAAAAAAAAAAAAAAAAAGACTTGAGGCCACTGAAGACTAGAACCTTTGTATTAGCTGAAGTTACTTTGTAAATTTCTTCAAGTCCTGAGAATACATGCAGGCCTGGGAGCTGGGAGGAAAGGCCCCAGAGTCACCGCCCTGTTTCTATTCAAAATGAAGGAGTCTGTGCAGGACAAACGCCCCTGACTGCAGCTGCAGGCCTGGTGCCTCATGGAAGACCCTTGCTTTGTAAATAGGTAACTACTGCCAGCCTTTGCCGGGCTTGTGTTTAATATCAAAACAAGGCATCTTTCTCTCCCTTCTCTTTTTTGAGTTCAATGCCTTCTTCTAGTCCTATTTCAGGCAGGTTTGATGTTTTGATGCTTTGAGCCTTGGAACATCTTCATGTTGGTTCTTCTTGTTTCTGGAATTAAACTTTTTGATCTCTTGATAGGAGTCAAGGGGACAGTTCCTTTGTCCCATTATTTCCCAGAACTAAAACAATGTACAGCTTTCCTCTTAGATGAATCTTCCCACCCCATGCCCTCTTTCTCCTTCAGGTTTCTGAATTTTGCTTTTCTTCTGGTCAGTAGGGGACAAAGGAAGAAACATCAAACCATCAAACAACTATAGATGTCACTTCATACTGATTCCTTCTTTCTAATCTGAAAGAGATTATAGTATAATTATTTGGGGGCTTTCTCTAAACGAATCTGTGCAATTGGAGTCTAAAGGTATTTAAGAAAAAAAACTGCATGAGGGAGTGAGGGGTGGACTTGGGTTTTTTCTACCAACACTTTTGTCAAAGACTAATGTCACATTGGCCCCCTGATACTTTATGACTGATTTATTCAAACTTGGCCATTTGAAAACAGACTTACATTATGATAGTCAGTTTAGTAGGTAAAACGAAGCACTGAGTATTATTCAAATTTATAGGCCCTAAATAGTTTATTTCAGATTATTTGCACACAGTATGCTGTTAAAATGAATGTTCTGCTAATGTGGTGCTGGGAGTTTAGGTTAATGGATTTTGACATCGTGTGACACCTCGCCACCCTTATCATCCATGGGTATTGTGCTTTTGGGAAAACCAATAGAATGTCGTCATCTGTCACATAAAATATTACTAAGCCAGATGTGGTGGCACATGCCAGCATCGCAGGAGGCTGAGGCAAGAGGATCACAAGTTCCAAGATAGCCTGGGAAGCTTAGAGAGACTCTATCTCAAAATAAAAAAGAGCTGGGGATGTAGTTCGGTGGCAGATCGCCACTGGGTTCAATCTCCAGTGCCTTGCCAAAATTAAATTAAAAATGAGTGAAATATGCTGGGCATGATGGCACACACCTGTAATACCAGTCCTTTTGGGAGGCTGAGACAAGAGGATCACAGGTTTGAGACCAACCTCAGCAACTTAACTTGTGGCTGAAGCCCTCAGCAAGTGTACGAGACCTGTTTCAAAATAAAAAATAAAAAGGGCTGGAGGTGTAGCTTGAAGGTAGAATGCTCTTAGTTTCAATCTCTAGTATACCCCCCAAAAAATAATGATTAGTGAGATCCTCCTTAATAGAGATCCTACATGTATAGTTGTACTTGTTTTAAGAAAATCCTATATATAATAATACAGATGTGTATATTGGTAATCTTTATCAAGTAATTTTTAGTATTACAAAATAATGTTTGGTTCATAAATCGTTATTCCAAAGTTTCTTTAAATATTGAAGTTCCAAAATATTTTAATGTTATTTGATTTAGCTGTATATTTTCCAGACTATTTCTAAGACATAAGTTGTGTCACTGTGATGTTCTGCTTATATTCTTTCCTCACCCAATTTTTCTTTAAAAAGTTTCTTCTCTTAAAGTAATACTAGTTCATTTTACTGGGTTTCAAAATCCCTAAAACCCACCGTGCACAATGATTATATACAGCTTTCACTTCAAGATATCTCTGTGAACAAGAAAAAGAGAGCAAAGAAATAATGAATACGAGATAATAAAATCCAGTACTTTTGAAATTAAGCTCTTATTCTTTTCTCATGTCTTTATGTCTTGTACTGTGGTAACTTATCCCAGTCTTGTCTCAGCTTAGTAAGTAGAGTGTTAACTTTGAATGGCAGTGTGGCTATTAACATTTTTATGTGTACTATAGGTTTCCAGTCTTTCATCTCTTTCCTACTTTTCTAATGGCTTTTCCCCAGGTAGGCAAGGGCTGGGCTACCGTTTCAAAGAGGACTCAACTGAGGACTGAGAAAAACTTGTAGCTTCCCAGATTATAGCCCCAAAGTACAAAGCGCTGTGGTAATACAAGTGAGCCCTGAGGCAGAAAGGAAGGACTCCCCTTGGAACTCGTCCTCCTTGCCTAGCATCCCTGGGAATTTTGTCCAGGGAGTTCAGTGGGGTGGGTCACCAGAGGAGGACACCAAGGGTCAAGTCCAGGAAGGCCATGTGCATTCTTTGGCCCACGCATCGACCATGTGAAACCTTCTTTGGGACTGGAAAATGCCTGACATGGCTAACATAGAATATATCACTTTGCTGATTCCTGGCCCCATCCTTGTTTTTAATGTGCAGTGAAGGCTCTTGTACTATTTGAACATTGCTGCAGTTTGTTGAGCTGGGGGAGCCTGAAGCAAAAAAAAAAAAAAAAAAAAAAAGAAAGAAAGAAAGAAAGAAGAGTTATCTACTAGAGTTTAAATCAAAATTTAAAACAACAAAACATTTTAATATCTGTAGCTGGAAGGGAAGTGTTTAGAGCTGTGCAACTGGCAGGCAGGACAAAGTGACTAAAGAAGAGATGATTTTGGGGCCAGTTTTGGACACAAACTGAACTCCACTAAAAGAAACCCAGGCAGACTCTCCTGTCTAGCTTCCCAGTAAAGTCAGAGGGGACAGTCCTGGCAGTACTATGGATTTGTATGCTGGGATAGATATAAACAGCAAAACTCTCAGCCCCGTGGCTATAAAAAGAAATATTTTTTATGATGTATTCGTTGTTTAAGAGCAGACTGTGAGTTTTGTTTAACATTTAATTCCTCTGCAGTTCAAAAACCAGAATTCTATCTTCTCCAGTGCTTAAGCTCTTTCAGATGTTTTTATTGTGTAACAGTTTCTCCAGATTCTTCTTTTAATGTATGTTTTTTTCTTCTCACAATCTGTTAAAAGATCAGTTTGTGTGAATCTTGACACTGTGATGCCGTTCCATGGTTTTAATTTGAATGTGAGTTGTTGCAGCTGGAAGCATATGATTAATGGCACAGACGTGTTTGTCACAAAAAACAGATGATGTTTTACATTTAGTCGAGATGCATCGAAAACTTAACTTGCTTATATTTTAGTGGACCTGAGTCACATATTAACTCACTTCTGAATTCTGCTTGCCATTTGAATCCATCTTAAACATGGAGTTGCATAGCTCTCCTGATATAACTGGCTACTGAAGGTGTTTGGAGGATGGTTAGAAAAATTGCATATGAAATATAGATTGGCTATTGGGTAACCAATTTTTTTCTGAAAATGGTACTGAATCAGTCTGAGAATCAGTGTGCAAAGGAAGAAGGGAATAGTCACAAAATAGATTTGTGATTGTGTCCATATTTTTATGTATTTTTACAGTTTATTCACATTGTAAGGTGGTGGTCCTGGTCTCCCTTGACTCTTTCCTGCTTGGAGAATTCTGACCCACAAGAGGCATGGCTGTGTCTTCCAGATCCTCTGCCTTCACTTGGGGTTTAGAGTGGGTGATGGGTGCCTTTGCTGCAGTGGTCCAAGCCAACCTTCTTAAAAATGAGTCAGAAAAATTGTATGTGCAGTCTCCTTCAGAAATGAGTTTTACAAGTTATTTGAGGTCTCTTATGGCAGTCTACCTTCCAGTGGTTTCAGCTCATAAAATAATATGAAAACATTATTTGCTTAACTCAAACCTGTTAAACCAAACTGGACTTTGCTGCTTTCAAGTCCCTGGCATGTGACTGAGCAGTCTCAAATTGAGTACTTGAATGGCAAAGAAGCCAGCATCTCAGAAAGTATGTGTATATGCCATAATTGAAGAGTTTAAACTATTTCAATTCATTATAGTGTACTAAAATCTAACTTCCTAATTGTTTGCTAAGATGGACTCAGTTCTGCCTTGTGGATCCATACTAACAAATACATCTTCCCTAGACAGTAATTCTAAAACGTCCATCTTGCTATCATATAGTCTGAATGGTCATTTTTCTAATCAAAATATCTTTCATTTTTTCAGCTATTTTCCATATGACATGATCTGCAGGTCTATCATCATCTTGATTGCCTTCTGGACAAGTTTTAAATTGTGATAAGCCCTAGCTTGGTGTGGTGATGCACACCTGTAATCCCAGTGCTTGGAAGGCTGAGGCAGGAGAATTGCAAGTTTGAGGCTAGCCTGGGCAACTTAGTGAGGCCCTGTAACAAACAAACAAACAAACAAACAAACAAACAAACAAACAAGACCAGGGGTAACCCAGTGATAGACCACCCTTGGGTTCAATCCCCAGTACAAAAATAATTTTAAAAATAATAATAATAATAAGCTTGGAGTGGTGGTGCACACCTGTAATCCCAATACTTGGGAGACTGAGACAGGAGGATGGCAGGTTTGAGGCTAGCCTCAGCAATTCAGGGAGACCTTTAGCAACTTAGCAAGACCCTGTTTCAAAATTAAAAAAAAAAATAAATAAAGGCTAGGGGTGTAGCTCATAGTTAGAATGGCCCTGGGTTCAGTCCCCATTGAATAAATAAATAAATAAATAAATAAATAAATAAATAAATAAATAAATAGTGGTAATCCTTTGAAAAATGTGTGCCCCAAAGTATGATGCTCTAGGTATAGTCTGACCAGGGATACTCATCTTTCTTCTTTCCAGCATTCTTCCCTTCCTCCCTCCCTCCCTTCCTTCCTCTCTCCCCTCCCTCCCTTCCTTCCTTCTTCCCAATGAACCCAGGGGCACTGTACCTCTGAGTTACTTCATCCTTTTTATATTTTATTTTGAAACAGGATCTCACTAAGTTGCTGCGGGTCTTGCTGAGGCTGTCCTCGAACCTGTAATCCTCCTGTCTCAGCATGCCAAGTACTGGGATTATAGGTGTGTGCCACTGCGCCCAGCTCTATATTGTTCTTAATGCCAATAATACTAGCCACAGCACCCTGTTGGCCCATGTTGGATATGCCATCATAACATCCAGTTGTTTCAGTCAGATCTTTCCCATTCTGTTTTTTTTTATTCCAAGTACCAGACATTACTTGTATCTCTATAAAAATTTCATTGTCTAAGCACTGTCTCATTGTCCCAACATGTCAAGAACTTTTTGATTTAAAAAAATTGTCATCTGACATATTAGCAGTTTCTTTCAGCGTTGGACCATCTGTAAATGTTAGTATGATACCTTCAAAGTTTGGCTTGAATTAAAATTTGAAAACATATCCAATTGTCTACTCTGCACTAGTCTCATGCTCCCTGCTGGGGGTGACAAGACGACTGAAACATAATCATTCCTTCAGGGAGCTCACCAGCTATGGGGGAATAATAGTCATGTAATTATATCACTATAATACACTGTGATAATTACTATAATAGAGTTATGTGTAAAGTGCTCTGAGAACCAAGGTTGGTTGCAAACTATGGAAAACCAAACTCCTGTGTTGGCACAGATCCATGAATTTTTGATTATGGTAGTTGTTAGCTATAATGCTACCTAACTATTGCCACCCGATTTATTTATTTATTTTTCATTATTAACCAAGGGCACAACAAAAGGCTGGTCAAATATTTTGCAGAAATGATCTCATACTGTAGTATTCTCCAAATGTACCAACCTGGCAAGCCAGCTCTAAAAGAACAGAATTATTTCAACAGACTTATTCGTAGCGAACCCATGATGGTTCATGGTGATGTCAGTTTTTCAATCTGGGGCAGTATTTGTCTATTGCCAGTCTTCTGGTGATGTTCCTGTTCTCCGTGCCTGCCTGGCATTGCCGAGAACAGTTTATGATGACATCTGAATGGGTCTGCTCACTTGGTATATAATCTGTGTGCACCTGGAGACTTGAGTGAACTTAGAGAAATTTGGTGCACTCTCCTGTTTTCAAATTTCACATTCCTCTTTCCAGATTGAAAATCATTCTTTTTATGTACTTCCTGGATTTTTTTTTCTTTATCTGTTCTTAACAATTTTCTACAATTGTTTAAATTCATTTGAGCCTTTGGTCTTTCCCTTTCATCCCCCTCTATCTTTCTCCTTAGGATGACCACTCATGGACTTGTTTGTTTTCATCTTCCTTCTCTTCCTCCTCCTCCAATTATGATTTTGAAATCCTTTATAAAATCTATGGTTAATGACCTTTTTTTGTATATGTTCTCTAGAATAACATATCAACCACTTCTTAGATGGTCACAATTAAATGTATATACTTTGACTCATCATCTTCTTATCCTTTTTTGCTATGAAATTGTCAAATGGGAAAGAAACTTACCAGACCTGAGGATGTTATAGCAGCTGTGTGTTTAATGGTGTCTATATAGTGTGACTGTTAATAGCAACATGCCTGCTACCAAGGCTGGACAACTTATAGATTTAGCTTATAACTCATAAACAAAGCTTGTATGGGTACTGCCAACATTTGTCACCTTGTCTCTACTTCTTGGGGTTTTATTGCTGACCTACCATCCTTATTGATTCATTTTTTTCTCAGTATATCAATCATTACTCTTAATTCAGTCTGACCTGTGGGGAATTTTGACTAATATGGCTTGACAATTTTGAATGATTAATGGTAACTGTAATGTAGCTATCAGTTTCTGTGTCTTTGGTAGGCACCTCCCAGATGTTTTATAGCTATGTTGTCCTATGTACTTTGTTATAGATCTGGTATTAATATATTTATCTGATTTCCTTCTAAAAATATGTTTTATTAAATATTTGAATATTTCTTTAGATGTTAAAGACAGAATTAAGGATCAAAACATCTTAAGGTTCAATGCATAGTACAGCTATGCTTTATGTAAAATTTACATAGATTTATATTCCTTTTAGGAATATATTTGTTATTGTAACTTTCCTATTGTCACAGAGCACTTAGATTTTTTTTAAAGAAAATTGGATAAGTTAAATATGGTACCATATAATTTTAGGGGTCTTTGTATAACTGAATTTTTGTTTGTATTTCTTTGTTTATAATTGTTGTCTCTTCATCATATTGTCCTTTAGAATATCGCTATTTTTAAGTACTATTTATTCCAGGTGAAATTTCAGGTTAAAGATTCCCTTGAAATTTTGATTGGTAAGCCATTAAACTCAGTATATTTGGGAAGAATTGAAATGATAGTTATATTTATTACATGTGATGCTTTACACAAACATTTTTTTGTTTGTGTGCACCTGTGTGTGTGCGCATGCACTGTGTGTGTCACTTATACAAATTTTCGGATGTTTTTCCATAATAGCTTTATTTTTTAATTACATGGGTTTTTAAAGGTGGTATTATAAAGATATTTGAAATCATTTTAATCTGTTTCTAATTACCTATGGGACCATATTATTATTAGTTCTGAGTATTCTAGTTAATTCTTTGCCATTTGGAGATATACAGCCATCATCTGCAAATAATGACCATTTTGTGTCCTTTCCAGAGGTTAACACCTCTTACTTCAGTTTCATGCCATACTGTATTGCTAGCATTTTGAAAGCAATGCTGAGCAATTCTGGTGACAGTCACCTTAATTTTTATATCCTCCACACCCACTATAATCCTTGCCATATAAAAAGCACACAGAAAATGTTTGCTAGAGTGAATTTACTTGAAGTTTGCAATTCAAGATCTTTGTAGTTGGTAAACTGAAAACATTGTGCTTAAAGTAACAGTAGTACAAAATAAAGTTATACATGACATTGAAAACTAAAGATAATAAACTACTCTGACTCTTTAATGGGGGAAAAGATTATATACAAATGCTATAAAAAGAATATGGCTCAAGTGGCATTTAATGCAAGGCTTGAGAATAAATTATACTTGCAAGTATAGAGATAGGGAAACTGTGGATTCCTGGGAAAAGGCAAAGCCATACCAGAGACGGTGGCAGTGGGAACCATGATGGGTGACTGTGAAAGTGTGAGCAGTGCATCTGGGCCCATGCGAAGGTTCCATGAACGGTGGGAGAATTAGGGTTAGAAAGGTTCATTGGAGCTTTGAGTACAGGCCCAGCTCTTTGGACCAGTGCTTCCCAAGGCTTTTCACATTAGCAGACACAATGAAAATGGTAATATCTTAATGATGTATAAAGATAAACAGAAACTGCTTACTGCTAGAGGTGCTGACAAGAGATGGGGGAGCACCCCCAGGCCCCAGAAGATACCCCAAGCACTGCAGGGATCTCAGCACATCTGTCATCTTTGCAAGGCACATCTGAGTTAGGAAGGACATAAGATTTCTATTTCAGATTTAATCTCTCTCAGATTTCAATTTAAAGCTGTTTTGAACGTTTTGCCCAGCAAACCACTTCCTCCCCTCCACACACATACAGAGTCTTCCATAGATGTGCCACATATGTTTTTAGTTCACAATTCAAGTACCCAGAGCCCTATTCATTGACTTGGCCTTCAAAACCATGGTCTTTAATTGAAAGAAGAGATGACAGTTTGCCTAACTACAACCCAGCTTCTTTACTTTTCTACCCATGGTGTAGTCACCAAAGACAAATATCGATTGCTTAGGTGTGTATCATTTTACTTGTTTTGCCCTACTTTTGCTTTTATGATCCTTTGGAAGAATAATCTCATCTCAGTGCCAATGCACCCCAATTTTGAAATGCAATTCTCTTAAGATTACTTATAGTCTCCCAATAATTATTTCTGATCATCCTTTCAGGGAATTAGTATATGGCTCTCAAATAATAATCAAATTGTTGCACTTCAAATCTGAAAGAACCATGGTAGACTAAACAAAATTACCTTAATGAGTGATTTCTACAAAAGGATTTCCCTTGATTAAAGAATCAAGTTTAAATACCAAACTATGATAATTTAGTGATGTTATATCTTCATGGATTGTTGCATTAGCAATACGGGTACTTTTCAGAGCACTTTATCTCTCTTGACATTTAACCAATTAAATAAGAGCCTGGCACGGTGGTGCATGCCTGTAATCCCAGCTGTTCTGGAGACTGAGGTAAGAGGAATACAAGTTCAAGGCCAGCCTGAGCAACTTTGTGAGACCCTGTCTCAAAATAAAAAGTGCTTGGGATATGTAGCTCAGTGGTATAGTATCCCTGGGTATAGTATCCCCAGTACCAGAAAAAAAAAAGAATATAAAAGTAAATCTTTATTTAATGTCTTCAGATATTTTAATGCTAAGAATGGGTTAAAAATTTACAGTTTGAGGCCGGGTGTGGTGGCACACGCTTGTAATCCCCGTACTTGGGAAGCTGAGACCGGAGGATCAGGTTCACAGCCAGCCTCAGCTACTTAGTGAGGCCCTCAGCAACTTCGTGAGACCCGGTTTCAAAATAAAGTATAAAAAATAGGGCTGGGAGTATAGCTCGGAGGTAGAACGCCCCTGGGTTCAATCCCCGGTACCGCAAAAAAAAAAAAAAAATTACAGTTTGATTTTAATTTCCTTTAGCTATAATGATGTTAGTTTGGTTATTATGTTTTTAAACAGAACCCTTATCTTTTAGAGATGAATTCTAAAATATTTGCAGATGAAATTATATAATATCTGAGACTTGCTTCAAAATAATATGAAGAAGGAAGCAGGATGCGTCTGGATTAGCCAGGGGTGATAGTTGTTGAGACTGAGTGATACCGTTTATCATACTTTTGTGATTATATTTATTTGTTCAAAAATTTTCATATAATGAGTGAAAATACTCAGAGTATAATTCATCATTTCTTTGATAAACATCAGAAACCCTGTAGTACTATCAAAAAGGGAGGTTGACTATTCCATGCTGTGTTAAATCTGAACCGCTATGCTTTTAATTTCTCTTCTTTACTTTATATTCTTTCATAGTGATTGATCCCTTCTCTCCTATTTTTTTTTTTTTTTGTGGTACCGGGGATTGAACGCAGGGGCGTTCTACCTCCACGCTATGCCCCCGGCCCTATTTTTTTATACTTTATTTTTGAAACCGGGTCTCACGAAGTTGTGGAGGGCCTCACTAAGGAGAGAGAGAGAGAGAGAGAGAGAGAGAGAGAGAGACAGTGAGACAGCGAGCGAGCTGAGGCTGGCCGCGAACCCGAATTCTCCGGTCTCCACCTCCCAAAGTACTGGGATTACAAGCGTGCGCCACCACGCCTGGCCTCTCCTGCTTTTTAAAAGAATTTTATGTAGTCCATTGTAGCTATCTCTTGCTACTGTCCACATGCCTCTCTCTGGCATATTCTCTTTCTCCTCTCTCTCCCACATAATGATTTACTACTTCTAATATGCTCTGAGTAGAGAGTCAAGAAATTAAGTGTGATCACGTTTTTTTTCTAGGCAAGATTTCCTTGTGAGCTTGAGGGACATTTTACAGTGTTAAGCATGTGAGCTTTATGATGTTGATGTGGGGACATTTCTGTTGACTGCCCCATAGCTCCTAGTTTTTTTTTTTCATAGAGAAATTGCCTAATTTTTTCCACCAGTTTTTTTATGTTCATTTATTGGTGCATTGTAATTATACATTTTGATATATGTCAGGGTATGAACATCATACATGCACACATTGCACATTTAGCCCTCCCTCCAATCCCACCCTATTCCCCCCCCCCTTTCATGCTCCGGATAGTGATTGAGTCTTATAGGTTTGTGTATGTACATCATGTGCTATAGTGTGTTTCCCTCCACCCCCCTCCCAACTCCCTCAGTTAGGTCACCTTCTTTGTCCATCTAAAGATTTCTTCTTCCCTTCTAAGTCCCTTCTACGTCCCATTCTATCTAGCTCCCACAGATTAGGGGGAACATCTGATTTTTTACTCTTAGTGACTTACTAATATCACTTAGCATGATGTTCTCTTAGTTCTCTCCATTTCCCTGCAAATGATGTGATTTTGTTCTTCTTTGTGGCTGCTTAAAATTCCATTGTGTACATATCCCATAGTTTTGCAATCCATTCATCTGTTGATGGACACCTTGGCTGTTTCCAAAGTTTGGCAATTGTGAATTGTGCTGCTATAAACATAGATATACATGCATTGGTCTGGTAGTTGGGTTTTAGTTCTTTGGGGTAGATGCCTAGAAGTGGTATTGCTGGGTCATTATTCCCGTTCTTCTGAGAATCCTCCACACTGTTTTCCAAAGTGGTTGTGCTAATTTGCAATTCCACCAACAGTGTAGTAGAGTTCCTACTTCTCCACATCCTCACCAGCATTTGTTGTTGTTTGTGTTTTTAATGATTGCCATTCTAATTGGGGTTAGGTGAAATCTCAGGGTAGTTTTGATTTGCATCTCTCTGATTGCTAATGATGTTGAACATTTTTTCATACATTTATGGGCCATTTGTATTTCTTCTGTTTTCTGGACAGTTGATGTACCCTATAATTGTTTACATATATAATCATATATATTGAGAGGTGCAAGGAGGGGATTTGGGTTTTTTGTTTGTTTTTAATGCTATGATAATGGTCATGTTTACTTTACAACTCATTGAATAGAAATTTAAATTTGCAGTATTTAGTAACACTTTAAGAATCAGAAGAGTTCATGTGCTTTTATACAGAATACTTGTATTGTTCAGAAGTAGGCTGAGGCCTAAATGACAGAGTGTCATAAAGATACTGTCACCTTGGTGACCTGCTAGACAGTGAGCTCATGAGTCAGGCAGGGATCATGTCTGAGTGGTTTACCACGGTTTTCCTGATGTCTAGTGTTATTTCTGATACATAGAAGCCACTCAGTAAGTATTTGTTTGCTGATATAATGAGTAGTAATATAAATCATATGGCTATTTTTATTTCAGCACACATGAATTTAGTGATGATTATATGCTAGTTCATATAGTAGCTACTTAAAATACCCAGATTTGGTCTCAGAACCTCAGTGCAGAAAGCTGTCAGTTCAGGGCAGTCATAAAGAGTTGGACATGTAAAACTGCATTGTTGTAAGTCTAGTTCTTGAAATTGAAGGGATATACAATTTGATTTGGGGTCGCAATGGATAGAGAAACAAATTCTATCAAAATAAAATGAAGGAAGGCTTTACAGGGAGATAATATTTGGGTTCATGCATAGGAATTTTCTAGGTAGGTCATGAGTGGCTCAGAGAAAAGCAACCAGAGGAAATGCATGCTGGAGTTCAGAGCGTCCAAGTGCTTAGCACTTACATTGGGCTGGAAAGGAGGAGTAAGTTGGGTGATTGATGAGTGACTGACTCTTAGGAATGAGGGATGAGAAATTAAGAATGACTTTTAAGATTCATAGTTTGAATCTTGGCTGTCAATCCCCAGACAGGGAATTCAGAAGGCTGTGTTGGAAAAAAGTACATAGCAAAAATGAGTTCATTTGGGGACAAATTGAGTTTAAAATACCTGGGGAACATCTAGAAGGGAATAAGTGATAGACAGTGAGGAATAAGAGCACTAATATGAGAGCATTTGAAATGAGTGTCCTCAGGATGTCAGAGGTAGCTGAAACAAAGTAAAGGAAGACATTCCCAAGGAGGATGTGTAAAGAGAGAAGAAAGAAGCTAGTGGACAGAATTCAGGGGAACAGCAGCAAAGGCCATTCTTTTTTTCTTTTTCTTTTTTGGAACTGGGGATTGAACCCAGAGGCATTCTACCTCCAAGTTGCACCCCAGCCCTTTTTATTTTGTTTTTTCGAAACAGGGTCTCACTAGATTGCAAAGAGTCTCACTACTTGCTGAGGCTGTCCTTGAACCTGAGCTCCTCCTACCTCCACCCCCAAGTACTAGGATTACTGGCATTGTTCTTTTTTTTTTTTGCGGTACGGGGGAATTGAACCCAGGAGTGTTCTACCTACACGCTACACCCCTGGCCCTATTTTTTTATACTTTATTTTGAAACCGGGTCTCATGAAGTTGCGGAGGGCCTCACTAGGTAGAGAGAGAGAGAGAGAGAGAGAGAGAGAGAGAGCGAGCTGAGGCTGGCCACGAACCCAGAATCTCCAGTCTCTGCCTCCCAAAGTACTGGCATTACAAGTATGCGCCACCAACCCCTTCTTTTTTTTTTTTTTTTTTT
>PVJS01008296.1:0-53531 GCA_004027185.1 Glis glis | reverse complement strand
TTTTTTTTTTTTTTTTTTTTTGCGGTACCAGGGATTGAACGCAGGGGCATTCTACCTCCGCGCTACACCCCCGGCCCTATTTTTTATACTTTATTTTGAAACCGGGTCTCACAAAGTTGCGAAGGGCCTCACTAAGAAGAGAGAGAGAGAAAGGGAGAGAGCGAGAGAGCTGAGGCTGGCCGCAAACCTGGATCCTCCAGTCTCCGCCTCCCAAAGTATTGGGATTACAAGCGTGCGCCACCACGCCCGGCTCTAGATCTGATTCTTGAAGGATGATGCTTACTGATTTTTACTTGGACATGTTACTTACCTTTTGAAGCTTGGTTTCCCTAGTCATCTACTTTAAATAAAATTGTTACCAAAAAGGTTGTTGCATTAAATGTTATGCATAAAGTATGTCCTATAGAGATATGCTTTGGACATATTGCGTTTGAGGTAATAGTAAAGTATAAAAACAAAGATGAAGCCAGGGATGTGGATGTGTGCCTGAAGTCCCAGCACTTGGGCAGCTGAGGCAGGAAGATCACTTAAGCCCAGGAGACCCTGGAAGGAAGTGAGGGAGGGAGGGAGGGAGGGAGGGAGGGAGGGAGGAAAGAAGGAAGGAAGGAAGGAAGGAAGGAAGGAAGGAAGGAAGGAAGGAAGGCTGTTGAAGGTGTGACTGTTGGTGTCCAAGAGAATTAACTAGAGAAAAACCTTTTGGTAGTCAAAAATATGGTGGAGAAATTAGATGAAAATATAGCTCTCCCAGGGATAGAATATAAAAATCTAAGTAAGGAGACCAGAGTTCCACAGAGTGAAGGTCATAGTGCAGAAAGATAAAAAGAAAAACAAACTGAATAAGAAAATAAAAAAGAATGGTTTCTTCTGAGAGACTTCCTGGGGGCTCAGGCCCCCATAAAGACTCTGAGTGCACAGGAGCCTCTGCATCATCGAAGTTCTGTTTTCAAACACTTAAATCTGCTTTGAAATGAATCTGAAACTCTACAAGTCTAGCATAACTACATCTTTCAGAAATGCTCTACACACAGGGATCAGCAGACTTTTTCTGTAAAGGGCTAGACAGTAAATATTTTGTGCTTTGTGAGTCAGTTTGTTGAGTCTGTTGCCACTAACTTAACTCTGCCATTATAGCCCCAAATCATCCGTAAATGATATGTAAATGAATAAATGTCTGGTTGTGTTCCAAGAAAACTTTATAAAAATGGGCAGTAGAGCAGATTTGGCCCAGAGGCCATAGTTTGCTGACCCTGCTTTAGAATGTGTATGACTCCAACCCAAGTCCTATCTTCCTCCTGCATGCTGGGTATCCCCTCTGAATTGCTCCATCATCCCAGGGGAGACAGAGCAGTGTCTGCATTCTGTTTTCCCAGCTTGTATTGTCCGTGTTTGCAGTATCACGCCTTGATGTGTCTCTTCTTAAAAATAAGCAAGCATTTGGCATATATCTGAAACATGTCTTGAGGTGGTAGGAAATTCAGAACTTAGCTGAGGTATAGTTTCTGCAGATGTTAATGACATGTAAAATATTCTATTCCCCACCAGTACACCATGCTTCTTTAATTTACAGAATATACAGTGGTATGGCATTAAAATTCTGATGCACCAGTCTAGTGGCAGATCTTAAGTGAAAACAGACAAGTATGTTCAGTCTGCTTATGTAACAATTACCATAATGGGAGTGGAAAATAGTGCAAATTCCTAAGGGTTCTCATTATTTTAAGAGTGCCACTTTGGGTCTTCCAGCTCAATGTCCCAGGAATTCTCTGTGTTGGTCACAAGTCAATTATCTTCCGCTGGCAACTGGGAAACTCTGAAAGGCCGTGAATTCCTTGAGTTTTTACTAAGGCAGTTCCTGACAGGGGGGCTTAGCAACATCTTCCTTCACTCACGAACACTCTGTGGAGCACTTTGTGGCTACAATTACCAAAGGATGAAGACGAGTCATTCCAAGGAAGGCTTAAGCCACTGATTGCAGTATCTTACACATAGTAGGAAACTGACTTTTCAGGAAGGTAACCATCCTTAGAAATCAACATTCTCAGCTCAGTAATGTTGTTTCCAATGAAGCAATAAGACAATCAGCAAAATCCTTTCTATTTTGTCTCCTGAAATCCATTTGTCATAGGCAAAGGCAATGGCATAATAGAAAGAGCAAAGATTTTGAAGATGGCAAACTTGAACTAGAATCTGATAATAGCTACCAGGTCCTATAGCCGATGCTTCGAGCATTTTGCTGAACCTTTCTAAGACTCGTCTTTTTATTTGTAAAATGAGACTAACTGTCCTGATTTCATAGGTCTGTTTGAGAGTTAAATGAGTTAATTGAGAACAGTTAGTGATTATTAGACTAGTAAAATGCTTATTCACCTCAACGTGCATTAGAACTTTTCTACCATGTAGCAGGCATTATCCGAGGCCCAGAAGAAACAAAGATAAAAAGATATAGACCCTGCCCTCAACAAACTTTATGCCTGGTAGAATAACAGTCAGGGTTGAAGTTTAGAAGTTCAGGAAATAGAAACCATTCTAGCTATTTTTTTTTTTTTTTTGCGGTACCAGGGATTGAACGCAGGGGCGTTCTACCTCCGTGCTACGCCCCCGGCCCTATTTTTTTTATGCTTTATTTTTGAAACTGGGTCTCACGAAGTTGCGGAGGCCCTCACTAGGCAGAGAGAGAGAGAGAGAGAGAGAGAGAGAGAGAGAGATTGCGTGCACACATGAGCGCTGAGGTTGGCCGCGAACCCGGATCCTCCGGTCTCCGCCTCCCAAAGTACTGGGATTACAAGCGTGCGCCACCATGCCCGGCCATTCTAGCTATTTTAAGCAGAAAATATTTAACATAGGAAATTGGATGCTTACAGAAGTGTTGGAAGGACTAAAGAACATCCAAGCTTCATGCTGGGATCCTAGACAGGACACCTGAATAAGGCACTCATCTGTCCTTGAGAGGATAGAGAATCTCTGCCTCAGTAAGGGAAGTGGGGACACTGGAGAATCCCAGGGAGACCATCGCTGCCGAGTGCACACCATCTTCTCTGTAATCTGGGGATCCAGAAGCCATCGTCATTGCAACTGCCTCTGGACACAGGTGTAGTCCTTGCTGTTCCTTGGAGCTCTGTGCCACGAGAAAACCCAATGTCTCCTCAGCTGCGGATGTGCAGCCTCCACCTGGCTCCCTCTGTCCAGACTTCATGGAAGAGTATCATCTAAGTGGTTGAATTTACAATCTAGCTGTAAGGAGTCTTCAAAATGTAGTTCTTTAGAGCCGGGCGTTGTGGTGCATGCTTGTAATCCCAGTACTTGGGAGGCTGAGACAGGAGGATCACAGGTTGGAAGCAGCCTCAGCAAATTAGTGAGGTTCTCAGCAACCTGTTTCCAATTAAAATATAAAATAGGTCTGGGGGTGTAGCCCGGAGGTAGAAGGCCCCTAGGTTCCATCCCCAGTACCACAAAAAAACAACATGTAGTTCTTTGACTTTATAGTCTCTTTTGTACAGTGAGGCATACTATGCTCCAGAATGGAATTGATACTGAACATCACTTACCTGTCACGGAAAGATACTGAACACAGTTACCTGTCAAGGAAGGGAAATGAGCAGATAGGTGGATGGTATTAGGCTGAGGCATATGTGGGAAACCAGGAAGCAATACAAAACAAGCAGGCAGCCTACAAGAGGGAGGTATTCTTTTCTTTATTTTTATTTTTTATTTTTTTAAAATTTTTGGTACTAGGGATTTGGTATAGGCATTCTATCTCTGAGCTATACCTTCAGCCCTCCTTTTTTATTATTATTATTTTGAAATAGTGTCTTATTAAGTTGCTGAAGCTGGCCTCAAACCTGCAATCTTCCTATCTCAGCCTCCCAAGTACTGGAATTACAGGCATACGCCGCTGTGCCTGGCATAGAGAGATTATTTTCTAGTTGGAGAGATGATATTTTCTAGTTGGGGTTGAAGGGTAAATAGAGACTAAGGAGGCATTCAGATAAAAGGAAAACATGAGCAGAAGGGACAGCATAGGCAAAATATCACTGCCTCTTCCAGTCCTCATTCCTGGAAGCGACAGCAAGCATCTTGGCTATGAATTCAATTTTTTTTATAAGTAGGAAAAGTTTTAAAGATCTTCTCCCCTTCAATAATTACTTTTAAGTACCTGTGGTGATGCCTGGAATCAGAAAGTATATTTCACAAGAGCAAGGAGCAGGTCTTTTTTGTTCCATAGATGCAGATACATGGAGAAAAGCATAGTAGTGAATCGGTAAATAAGAATGGAATTAATGTCCTAACCATGAGCATATATTTTGATAAGCCGAGACAGGAAATATAGGACTAGGGTAATCAGAGGCTCGGGAGCTTAGTGAAGAGGATAAAGGAAGTCTTCATGGAATTTTTAAGAGAAGAAGTGGAATTCTAAACAAAGAGAACTCCATAAGCAAAGCCCTATAGTTTGGAAGCCTGAGATTCATGGATTATGATTTCATCATGAATACAGTTTGATTTTTTTTAGGCTTCTGGCTATATGGGGAGTAGTTTCATGCATTCAGAGCTGGAAAAGTAATTGGAGAATCAAGAAAAAGCTTCTCCCTGAAGTCTGTATCACCTGTATTTGGGCTTGCTCTAGCAATTATCCTTTGAATTATATTGAAAATTTCCAGAAGCGTGACCATAATCAAAAAGAACGTTAGAAACATTTATCTGGCAATGTGATCAGCAGAATGCGTTGATGTTGGAGGCATGTTAGGTAGCTATAACAACTCCCCACCTGTGCAGTGTGTGTGTGTGTGGGGGGGGGGTCCTGAACTGAGTGGTGATGAGAAACTAGAGTGAAATGCATTGTTTCAAATACAAGTCTGAAAAATAAGTAGTATAGACTTTTCAACATCTTTATTTTCAAGAAATTTTCTTGCACATTTTGCCAGGGAAATGATGTGTGATGGCCCTATGCCTGGTAGGCCAAATGGCTTCACACACATTAAGTGTTGCTCGTGTCTCAGCACCATTCTTACTGCTCTGCTGGGGTCAGTGACACTCTCTCGGAACCTCATTTTCCTCCTCTGTTAAATGGCGGTGAAGCCGGGCGTGGTGGCTCATGCTGTAATCCTAGTATTTGGGAGGCCAACACAGGAGGATCACAGGCTCACCAGCCAGCCTTAGCAATTTAGCGAGGCCCCCCCCCAACAACTTAGTGAGACCCTTTTTCAAAATAAAATAGGGCTGGGGTGTGGCTCAGAGGTAGAATGCCCCTGGGTTCGATCCCCAGTAACACACACACACACACACACACACACACACACACACAAATGGGAGTGAAACAGTGCCTTGGACATAATGTAACTGCAGAATTTAATTAAGAATGTCTATGTTGAGCACTCAGCACAACACCTTGCATATAATAAGTGCTGGGCCAGTGCCATGATTGCCACCACCACCACCTCGTCGTTGTCATCATCGTCATCATCATCATCATCATCATCATGGCGCTAGGGCACAATGAGGGAGTGTAGAGCAGTGGAAAGCAGAAGACTGCAGAGACAAGCAGCCTCGATCAGCCAGGTTCCTGGCAAGAAGCACGTGAAACACTCAAATGGAATGATTTGAAGAACTTGATGGAGAAACTATTGTGGTTGCAAAGGCTGTAGAGAAGGGACGGGATTAGCATGCTCCCTCATCCTCATTAGGGAAAGAGGAAGGGCACCAACTATCAGCTGAAGCCTGATGTTCCCTCTTGCAGAAGGGAAGAGTTACAGGCACATGTGAGGAGGCAGTTGTGAGGAAAGAGCCAGCAGCAAGAGCTGTGACCTTTGCAGAGTGGGTGGACATCCTCGGCCACCTGCAGTGAGCGAGGCTGGGGAATAAATACCCTGAGCTTGCCTCGCTCCCTTCCTTCCTTCCTTCCTCCCTCCTGTCTTCTCCCAGCACTTTCCATTGACAGAAGCCAGAGTCAAGGACAGAAGCTTCCCAGACAGGTAAGCATCCAGAGTACAGAGCATGATGGAGAGGGTTCAGGGTGAAACTACAGCGACAAACACAGTATGTTCAGCACACACTCCCCAGGCTTTGAAGCTGCATTGTAACTTCAGGCAAGTTGCTTAATTTCTCTGAGCCTCAGGTTGCTTACCGGAAAAAAAAGAGTAACAGTAATAGTTATGCATCAATATCATAAACATACACTAGTAGGGTGTCTCTGAATAATGCCTAGCAGAGCCCTTGGCACCTGGTGTACATCAGTTAATGTTCTCTCGTCCCACCCCCAGCCAATGATAGCTCTCTCCACTTGTGGCTGCCTCGCAGCCCCTCTGAGTTCCCCAGGAGCAGTGCTTCTCATAGTGTGGTCCATAGACTATGTGCTTGAGCGGCTCCTGGGGTCCTTTTAACAGGCAGTTCATGGCCTCCACCCCAGTCCAACTAAATCATGAGTGGAAGGATGTGAATCTTCATTTCAGACAAGTTCTCCCAAATGGTTTTCACACACAATAAAGTTTGGGAACCACCATCCTAGAAGTCCACATTTCTAATTGATGCCCGCTAGGGTAAAGAGCAGGTGAGATTTATCTGTGCTTGGCAGTCATTAGGTACAGTTACAGCCCATCAGCTCCATGACGAGGGGCCATCAGACCAGGACACTAACGACCTGTCTTGTGATGTTAGGTCACGCTGATTCTCCATTTTACCGACTTTATTAATACCCAAGGAACAATGTTCCCAGGCTTTTAATTAGAAATTCTCTAACATCCACACTTTAATCATTTTCTAGGTTGGATATCAGCTTGGATTTTACTCCCCTTTCAGAGAAAACTTAATAGGCAAAGCAGAAGCTGTTAAATGGAATAGAGCTTTTCAAAAGTTTCATAGAGGAGAATAGGTCAATTTTAAGTATAAACAGGAGGAGGCAAAACTTAGGATAAGATCGTAAGATCAAGCACCTTGCTTTAATTAAGGAATGGGACAAGAAAATTCATCAGCAGTTGGGGACAAAAACCAAGCTCATAACTTGGGTCCTGAATTGGTTAGGATTCACGTTGGCTGTAATGAACACCAGCTCAATGTGGTAACAGTTTAGACAAAAGAGAATTTTACTTGCTATTCATGTAAAATTACCAAGGTGGGCAGAGCAGGGCTGTGGTGGTGATTTGACTACCGGGGATTGTCAAGGATCAGGGTCCTTCTAGCCTATGGTCCTCTCTAGAATGGGGTCCATATTCTTATGTTTCAGTATGGAACTCCAGAGACTGTATGGGCAGCTAACTTTTGAAGAAGGTTCAGAATCTCCTGCAGCTTATCCGATTACATCGCTTTAGCCAGAACTTGTTCATATGGCTACACCAAACAATCAGAGCCTGAGAAACAGAATTCTAGCAAATTATTCTATTAAATGGATACCATATTCAGGGCAACTAGGAAATGCTGCCACTGGTCCTACAACCTAAGAAACATTGGACTTTCTCTTTCCGATAAGATAATTATCAGCAAGGTTCTAGCCAGGAACATAGATACCACCACCATAGGTATTTTAAAAACAGGGAACTTAATGCAGGGAATTGACAATACAAGTAATTAAAGAGCTGCATATCCAAACCTCAAAAATGGGGAAACCCAAAGATTAGAAAAAATAGGAAGTTTCTGCCTTCCCTGAAGCCAGGATCATTCTAAATCCAAACCATTACAAACCTAAATGGCCGCCGGGCGTGGTGGCACACGCTTGTAATCCTAGTACTTGGGAGGCGGAGACCGGAGGATCCCGGTTCACGGCCAGCCTCAGCTACTTAGTGAGGCCCTCTGCAACTTCGTGAGACCCGGTTTCAAAATAAAGTATAAAAAATAGGGCTGGGGGTGTAGCTCAGAGGTAGAATGCCCCTGGGTTCAATCCCCGGTACTGCAAAAAAAAAAAAAAAGAAACAAACAAACAAACCTAAATGGCCATTACCAGACAAATGGACAATACATAGTATATGCATACATGTCACTCGGCCATAAAAATGATCAAAATTCTGATATGTATTTAACATGGGTAAATCTTGAAATATTATACTTAGTGAAATAAGCCAGACACAATAGGATAAATACTATATGATCCCACTAATAGGAGGTGCCTAGAACAGGCAAAATCATAGAGGCAGAAAGTAGAGTTGAGGCTGCCTGTGCTTGGGTAGAGGGCAATGAAGAGTAATTATTTACTGGGCACAGAGTTTCCATTTGGGATGATGAAAAGGCTCTAGAAAGGGTAGCGGTGACAGCTGCACCACATTGTGAATATACTTAGTGCCACTGAACTGTACATTTTTAAAAGGTTAAAATAGTAAATTTTTAAATACAATGCTCTAAAAGTTAAAGCATAAAAATAAAGAGGTTTCTGTGCTTATCGAATGTATTTACTGATTGAAACCCCTTTATGGAGAAGGTGAGTGTTGGTAAGGAAACAATAGAAGCTGACTAGGGGACAAAACCCTGGGGTCAAAAGACCACGAAGACTTAAAAACCAAAACCCGTTTCACAACTCTGTGGTGTGGCTTCAATACACTTTCTGGAGGAAAAAGTATTACATTCCATGTTCCTAAACTGAACTTGGTATAATCATGAAGCATTAGCATCATTTAGAGTGAAAAAGTGAAGATAAAATCAGAAAAACAGGTGAATTGAGTATCATGTCCATGTAGGGAGCATCTGAAGACTTGGAGATAGGTAACCTTACAAACGAATGGGAGAAGAGGGATGAGCCCCGAGAGCCCACAGGGGATGCTCTGAAGGATGGAGATAATGAGGAAGAGGTTCCCTGTCTGGGTACCATGATAACAGGCAGTAGAGGAGAGTCTGGATATGCTCAGCTGGGTGGAAGGCAGCCCATAAATGTCATCAAGGATAAGCACTTGAAGATGGTTGTTGGCTTTTACAGCCAACAATGCAGAAGGTCATTGGCTGCTTAGTGAAGGCCGTTTCTGTGACGGGAAGAGGAATTTACACTGGAATGAGATGAGCAGAGCCGTCTTTTCTGCGTCTCTTCATTTGCTGGCTCAACAGAAGCAGTAAACAAACCCTATTCCCAGAACTATGCTGACAACATTGATGATGGCGGCACACAAATTAGAAGGTAAACAGAAAGCCATGTTAATTTCAAGCTCCATTAGAAACACAGGCAGGAAAAAAAATCAACATCTGCCAAATAGAAAAGGTCAAAATTAGAAGGAAAAGAAACTTTGAGATCCTAAGGTGGTCCTGCCAACAGTCAAGATGTGGAGTATTTTGTTTCTCCTTTCACTTTTGTCGATCACAGAATTCCAAAACCAACCCTCTCATGAATGTCTCCTCTAATCCAATATGTGAGGGGGTAGAATACAGCCTGTGTGTTCTTTCTCCTGGAACAGGGAATCATGCAGTATTTGGGGTATAGCCACAGGGCTCCATTCCAGAGACATTTTCCATTTGTCTCTTACATCTAATTGTAAGGGTTTTTTTTTTCTTTTTAAGAACCCCTAACAGCGTTTGTGACTGGCAGGATGGGTGTTATTCTTTTGAAGACTCCACCACTTAAGTTGTCTCTGACGTGAGATTGGCATAACATGCCTAAGAGACCTCAGGCCCTTTAATCCCTTTGAAGAATGTGTTGCACACCCCAGATCAAATCCAGGAAATGCACACATGTCCTTCTTTTACTTGCCTGTGTTAAAAGGGATGATACACAAATGAAAACAGAGATCCCTTGTAACTTCTTTTTAATGCCATGGCAGTGAGCGTTGAGGGTCTTTGATGATGGATGAGTCTTCATTTGTAAATTTTAAGCCATATGTACTAAGTTTCCTTCCAGGCATTTTGTATTAGTGAGCATCACATATGGCTTCATAATGTTCCCATACCAGATGCCTACTAGCACTTTGATTGACTATATGCAGGGAGAAATGATACCTGAGAATTTTAACATAAAGTATTTGCTAGGTGGTAGGTCAGAGGTTCCATCAAGGACTGGCCTTGCTGATTTCTCAGGCCTCTCTCAGGATTTTATGATCCTACCATATCTTTTTCCCAGAAGTATTAGATTTGAAGAATCAATCACTAAATGTAATTAAATCCACTTCCCTCCCTCTAAAAACCAAATAGGTGTTTTTAAACACACGTACACATTTTAAGAACAATAGATTACTCTTTTGAGCTTGGAAATATAGTCATTGTCAAATTACATTACTGGACTAAGCTCGGGTATTAGTTACAGTGAAAAGTAAGAGGTTGTAAGAAACCCTTTTCTTAGAACCAGGACATGGATTCTGACCTGGATTTAATTAAGTACTGCTCATGGCACCATGCAGGCTAGCACTTAATTATATTCAGTTTATCCCTTTACTATGTATCATCTCTTTTTATTCTCCAAATGTTTCATGTACAGTAGTCTTGTTTTCTCCAGTTTTGTTGTAAGCCCTTTGACAGCAGAACTAATGTCACATGGTAACCAATAAATATATTATAAATGGGCTTATGAGCAAAAGAATGTGACTACAGATTCAAGATGCCACCATTCACATTGTGAGATGTAACCCTGAGAAATTCAGGAAGAGTGATCAACTGAGGAGGTTCTCTGTTCTTTCTTGGAAAGCATCCAAATTCTTCTCTGGCTTCCCTGGATAAGACACGGGTTTAATTTCTCTCTCTCTCTCTCTCTCTCTCTCTCTCTCTCTCTCTCTCTCTGGTCCTCAGCCCTTTTAATCCACTCCAGTGAAAACAAAAACAAAAATGTGGCACTAGAAAATATTGGGTAAAGTGTTCCCAATTCCAACATTTGTGTATTTACTTATTTATTTTTGGCCCTAGCCTGTGTTTTCAAATTTCTCAGTCTCCACTGTCATCTTCTATTATCTTTGACCTCTTTGTGACCGCTTCCTAAGATACCTGTTTTAAGTGAGGTGTTCCACAAATGCAGGTTAAGGACTAGGAATAGCACATGGCAGTGGCCGCGGTTATGTCTGAGAAGGTAGAAATGCAGAAAAGGAGAACATTTACTCTGCATTCCATATCCGTCTGTATGGATCGTTTTATCCAGGAGCCTGTATGACTTCTATAATTTAAAAGCTGGTCAAAAAGTAAGGTATCTATCTATCTATATGTACATATATAATGATATATATGATATATGTTCATACAGATACATATATACATATAGACAGATCATGATCTATGCCATTCTAGTAGGTCTTATGTAATGAATGGAGTATTGAAGCAGTTTGTTTATGCATACTTTACTATAAATAAATGAAAAATTTCTTTCTTTTAAGATACAGCTTTTAATTCATCCAGTACTCCAGCTTTCAAAACAACTTGTAGGTGGCTGTGATTAGTACTGACCAGTGATTCATCCTGTGACCCATTAGCAGGCATATGGTAGCTGACCTGCTTTTGTATCTGTAGCTTTCAACTCTGAATGACCTGCCCTGAATGAGCATTTTAATAAGGTAGAAGATATTTCTGTTAGTCAGCAGGTCAGTAGAACCATTTCCATCATGATGGCTTTTCATATTTTTATGTCGCATTTTACTCTTGTGTTAACTGTTTAGCATTTTGCATGTTATGGTTGCTACACATTGATTATGCCTTGCGGATTATTCACCTCCAGTGGTCCCCACCACATTCCCAGTGTTTTTCTTTCTCTGTGAGATTTTTATGTTGCTTTTGTTTCAGGCTTTTATTCCCATGTCAATCTATTTGATCCTGCTTCTGATTTGTCATTAGCATTTCTACTCTGGTTTATTTGCTTTGAGTTTCTGCAAAAGGTTCAACCATTGTTGGACATCTTTAAACCTTTTAACCTTTAAGTAAAGAAATGCTTACAAGTGCATAAATTTATTTGACTCCATAAATGAAATTCCCCAAATTGCATGCAGTTCTTATAAATGTCTGTATGCATTATGTTTAAGTTCAAGATAGGTAAGATGTATTTACATTTGCACATTATAGAACTTGTAAGTTTAATTCCCAGTAGAATAAGTGTATAAATGCTGAGCAGCCTATATGACTTTTTGCAAGTGCACTATCAGTAACCTGTAACATATAAATATTAACAAATAAAAGTGAAAGCAACTGGCTAGATAACTACTCATCCCAGTTCTTCAGAGACTCCTGAAGGGCTTGTTGAAGCACTAATTGCTGAATTCCTGATTCAGTAGGTCTGGGGTGGAGCCCTTGAATTTTCATTTTAAACGAGATCCCAGTTGGCTCTGATGCTGTTGATCTGAGACCACACATTAGATATCCCATTTTTCTTCCTGATCACACAGAAAGATGATATTTTCCAACCTTAGTAAATGTCTGGATCCTGGCCAGTGGCATGTGTCCACCATTTCCAAAACCTGGCCATAAAATCCCCAGATGGTCCCCCACTCTCCCTTTCCCATTTTCTGGTCAACTGTGATGGCCACACATTGAAGATGGCAGCCTATCAGGAGGAAGGCACCTAGGTCTGTGAGTCTGTGCCTTGGGAAAAGCTACCTTGCTCACCTGCAGTTTTGTGTGAAAGAACAGCCTTTGTTCTGTCAAGGCACTGGAATATGGGGGCTACATTGCCTGACACCCTAATACACATTATTTTCATATCATCCTGAGAATGATGATATGAAACCATGCCCCACTCTTAGGAAATTTTTATTATGTCAACTTGAGAGGAGATTAAATCCATCTATCATTCACTCTGCCCAACAAAAACCTAATGAAATTGGCATAGACATACTCAGGCTAGGGCGCTATGTCTGTAGGCCATGCAGAGGATTTTCCCAGTCCTTCTGAACATCTCCTGAGTTACACCATATTGTTTAGGGAATGTGACAAGAAAAAAAAAAGTCTGTGCATGTACAGGATAGTCACAATTTTTTCAAAATATTTTCAACTAGTAGTTGGTTGAATGCACAAAATGTAAAGCTCCTGGATGCAGAGGCTGATTGTACAATTTTTGCAGCATCCATCACTGACGCAGCTGCTTTCTCTGAACTCTGCCTAGAGATGCGTGTTTCCCTTCCCTGCCCCTCAACAACCTCATTGAATTCAGACACTTGCCTCACTGGGGTCTTGATACTTGCCAGGCTCTGATACCCCACCTATTTGTGAGTTCTGTCCAGATGTCCTCACACATTGTACCCTATGATTAAAGTAAACTCTAGTCAAACTATCTTCCTTCTGTTATGCAAATGCCCCAGTGATGTGTCTCTTGCACACAATTGGACAAAAAAAGCAATGTTTCCCAAAGATGCTTTATTAAAAGATACACTTCTTTCATCTCCTTCTTCAAATTCTATGCCACATTATCTTGCATGAAATCAAAGCCCAAAGATTACATAAAATAGACAATTCACATTTTAAAACAGTCCTTATTTTTCTGATTATATAAGCAAGCATGTATTTGTTAAAGAGAAGTTTGAGGCCAAGAAGAGTACACAAAGAAAAATTTACCTTTAATACCAGCCACTCTCCAATGATGATCCCTATCAATGTTCTTTTATATATTCATGTTATTTGTGTAGTTATTTATTTATTACCATGCCATTTAAATATACCTGGTTGTTTAATATTCTGCTATGCATTTAGACTATCATTTAGTCAAACAATCCAAACAAGTGTTGCTACCAATTTTCTTGCTGTTATAAATAACAATGGGATGAACATAACGATATCTAAATCTCTGAATATACCTGATAGTATGTAGAAGGTTGATTCTTAGCAAGTGAATCCCTTGGTAAAACCGTATGAAAAATTGAAGTAAATAATACAAATATAGCTAAATACTTAAAAGTGGTTATTTCTAGAAATCAGGTTACTAGGACATATACTGTATTCTATTATAAGCATTACATTTGATGTTTTCTGTTTATATACTATTATAATTAGAAATAAACATATTATATAAATGTTTTATTTTTTCTCAAGGCACAATTATGCACTCAAAAAAGTCTATGAATATTTTTTATTGGTGTAAAATTATACACAACTTCAGGGATTCGTTTTGATCTATCTGTACATGCACATAGCATACTTCGGTCTGTCTCCTTCCACGCACCTCTCCTTTCCCTCCCTGCTCTCCTTCCATTGCTCTCCTGTCTCTCTTCTAATTTTTGTGAGGACTAGTTTTTTTTTTTTCCTTTTTTCTCTCTAACTTCCATGTATGGGAGAAAGCATATGATCCTTGACTTTCTAAGTCTAGCTTATCTTACTTAACATTATGTTCTCCAGTTCCATCCATTTTCCTGCAAATGACATAATGTCATTCTTCTTTATGGCTGAGTAAAACTCCACTGTGTATATATGTCACATTTTCTTTATCCATTCATCTGTTGATGGGTGCTGCTAGGTTGATTTTATAACTTGGCTGTTTTGAATTGTGCTGATATAAATGTGGGTGTGAATGTATCACTACAGTATGCCAACTTTAATTCTTTTAGATAAATACCAAGTAGTGGTATAGCTGGGTCATATGGCGGCTCCATTCCTACTCTTTTGGGGAGTCTCCATAATGATTTCCATACAATGCTACTGACAATGTATAAGTGTTCCTTTTTGCCTAAATCCTCACCAGAATTTATAATTATTTGTGTTCTTAATGATTTCCATTCTAACTGGAATGAGATGAAATCTCAGTGTAGTTTTGATTTGCATTTCTCTGATTGCTAAAGATGTTTAATATTTTTTCATATATTTGTTAGCCATTTGTATTTTTTCTTTTGAAAAATATCTATTTAGTTCCTTTGCTTGTTTATTGATTGGATTGTTTGTTTTTTGGTGTTAAGTTCTGAGCTCTTTACATATTCTAGATATTAAACCCTTGTCAGAAGAGTAGCTGGCAAAGATTTCTTCCCATTCTGTAGATTGTCTTTTCATGCTCTTAATTGTTTCCTGTGCTGTGCAGAAACTTTTTAATTTGATGTCATCCCATTTATTAGTTCTTGGTTTTATTTCCTGAGCTATAGGGGTTTTATTGAGGAGGTTGATGCCTGTGACTATGTATTATAGTCTTGACTCTATTATTTTCTTTTGGCAGTTATAAAGTTTGTGGTCTAATTCCTAGATCTTTGATCCACTTTGAGTTGACTTTTGTGCACAGTAAGAGATCGGTATCTAGTTTCATTTTCTACATATGGATATCCAATTTTTCTAGCATCGTTTATTTAAAAAGCTGTCTTATTTTGAATGAATGTTTTTGGCACCTTTGTCAAGGATCAGATGACTGTATCTGTGTGGGCTTGTCTCTGTGTCTTCTATTCCATTGTCCTACATGTCTGTTTTATGCCAGTACCATGCAGTTTTAGAAACTATAGCTCTATAGTATAATTCGAAGTCAGTAAGGTGATGCTTCCAGCATTGCTTCAGCTATTCTGGGTCTTTTATTTTTCCATATGAATTTTAAGACTTTTTTTCTAGTTCTGTGATGAAAGTCATTGATATCTTCATCCAGATTGCATTGAATCTGTATATCACCTTTAATAATATGGCCATTTTAACAATATTAATTCTGCCTATCCAAAAACATGGGAGATATTTCCATCTTCTGTGTTTGCTTCAATTTCTTTCTTTGGTGTTCTATAATTTTCATTATAAAGGTATTTTACCTCCTTGGTTAGATCTATTCCTAGGTATTTAAGGTTTTTTAATCTATTATAAATGAAATTGTTTTTCTGATTTCTTTTTCATTAGATTCATTGATAGTATACATAAAAGCTGCTGATTTTTATGTTAATTTTGTATCCTGCTACTTTTCTGAATTTGTGTATCAGTCCTATCAGTCCTCTGGTGGAATTTGGGGGGGGGGAGTTGTTAAGTGTAGAATCATATCATCTGCAAATAGTAATCATTTAACTTCCTTTCTTATTTGTATCCCTTTTATTTCCTTCACTTGCCTAATTTCTCTGGCTAAAATTTCAAGTACTATATGGAATAGAAATGGTAAGAGTGAGCATCCTTGTATTGTTTCTGATTTTAAAGGAAATGCTTTCAGTTTTTCTCCATTTAGTATGATGTTGGCTTTAGGTTTGATGCATATAGCCGTTATGATACTTAGTTAAGTTCCTTCTATCCCTAATTTTTTCAGTGTTTTTAACATGAATGGGTGCTGGATTTTGTTGGAAGTTTTTTCTGCATGTAATGAGATCAAATTATTTTTCTCCTTCTATTTATGTGATGAATTATGTTTATTGATTTGCATGTGTTGAACCATCCTTGCATCCCTGGAATGAAAACCAATTTGATCATGATGTACAATCTTCTTAATGTATTTTAATATGAATTGTTAATGACTTATCAAATATTTTTGCATCTATGTTCATCAGGGATATTGGTCTGTAGTTTTCTTTCCTTGATGTGTCCTTTATCTGGTTTGGGTATCAGGGTGATACTGGCTTCATAGAATGTCTTTGGGAGTATTCCTCCCTTCTTTATCATGGAATAATTTTCTACAGATAGTTTAAAGAACCCATATTGTATACCCATGTAAACAAACTACCCTTCTAAAATTTTAACACAGCTGGGCATGGTGGTGCACGCTTGTAATCCCAGTACTTGGGAGGCTGAGACTGGAGGATCCGGGTTTGTGGCCAGCCTCAGCTACTTAGTGAGGCCCTCTGCAACTTAGTGAGACCCTGTTTCAAAATAAAGAACAAAAAATAGGGCTGGGGGTGTGGCTCGGAGGTAGAATGCCCCTGGGTTCAATCCCCAGTACAAAAAAAAAAAGAATTTAAAAATTTAACACAATTTACTCTCCCACCAAGAGTGTATAACTATTATTATCCTAGAAAAGCCTTTACAAATGAGGTCTTTTTCTTTTTAATCTTTTCTAATTAAGAATACAATTTTAAGTTGCATTTATTTTACTGACAAGGTTAAATTGCATCCACATCTTATTTGCTGGCAATGTATGTTTCTTCTTCTGGCTTTTTAAATGAACATACCAGAGCCTGTACATCTAATATATGCTCTCACTATGACATTGGAGACAACTGCATGGTGATAGCCTCGTTGTTCTTCTAGGCACATAAACCAGCAATGAAAGCAACTGTTAAAAGGCCATTCCAGCCGGGAATGGTGGTAGATATCTGTAATTCTAGTACTTGGGAGGCTGAGTCAGGAGGATCACAGGTTCCAGGCCAGCCTTAACCACTTAGGGAGGCCTTCAGCAACTTAGTGAGACCCTGTTTCAAAATAAAAATATAAAGGGCTGTGGGTGTAGCTTAGAAGTAGAATGTCCCTGGGTTCAATCCCCAGTACCCACCCAATAGACATTCCAGTTACATGTAAAGCCACAAGAGCATGAACAGAATAAATGCCTAGCTCCTAAAAAACAACATAGTCATATGGGGGAGGGCTAATTGACCGATGTGTGCATGTGTACTTCTACCACCCTGAAACCCATCAAGATGTATGATTACAGTGCACCAATAAATAAATAAATGAAATAAAACACCAATAAATAAATAAATGAAATGAAATGAAAAACACCATAGTCATTCATATCCATCCATCATGGAAGGCTTATCACTACATTATTTTTCATACACAGACCTCATATTAAATATATCTATGCAGCCGGGCGTGGTGGTGCACACTTGTAATCCCAGTACTTTGGGAGGCGGAGACCGGAGGATCCAGGTTCGCTGCCAGCCTCAGCTCTCTCTCTCTCTCTCTCTCTCTCTCTCTCTCTCTCTCTCTCCCTGTCTCTCTCTCTCTCTCTCTCTCTCTCTCTCTCTCTCTCTCTCTACTTAGTGAGGCCCTCCGCAACTTTGAGAGACCCAGTTTCAAAATAAAGTATAAAAAATAGGGCCAGGGGTGTAGCGCGGAGGTAGAACACCCCTGGGTTCAATCCCCGGTACTGCAAAACAAAAATAAAATAAAATAAATAAATAAATAAATAAATAAATAAATAAATAAATAAATAAATCTATGGTATTTAATAGTTATCTATTAGCCTGCATGCCAATGTGTCATACTGTTCTAAACACACAACCATATGCATCAGATACTTAGAAATTGGATCAAGATTGTGATTTACCATATTTTAGACTAGAATATCATTCATTCTAAGATTCGTGTCTGTTTTGTAGTGTGTTGTATATCCCAGGCATCTAGAACAGTACCTACCAAATATTGGATAGTTAAAAAAAAATATTTGTTGAATAGATGATGAACAAATGAATCCACATTTAACAATTAGGCATCAAGTCCAAAGCCATGCTTGCCTTGTGTTGTAGAATACAAGATGATAAATGCTTTCAGGTATCACCGGTGATTAATACAACATAAAGGTCGAATGGCATGTTGGAAAGACAGCAAGCCGAGCTCCCACCTGGGCTCTGTCAAGGAATAGCAAAGCCATTCTCTCTACCAATGGTTATTGAGCACCTACTCTGTGCTCTGCACTGGCGAATGCTGGAGATACACAGAGTATGACACATGCAGGCTGTGCCCTCAGGGAATTTGTAATCTAATGGGGGAGAGAGAGACATAATAAACATTCCTGCAAATCAACAGGGAATTACTGGTTTTGCTACATGGTAGGCATATAACAGGAGAGGCTTACCTGGCCAGAGTGATCAAGGAAGGGTTCCTTCCCTGAGGAGGGACTATTTGCACTACATCTGGGGACAAAGGAAACATTTTGAACTCAAGTTCAAACAGACAACAACAAAATGAGAGCTCCATGCACTGGAGAAACCTAGAACAAGTGTGTGAGGGAGCACAGAGAGGGGTGGAGAGGAGTGAGATGAAGCTGGAGAGAAGGTCTTGTAGTTCTTTGCTATGTGATAGCCCACTGACCCTCAGCCTCTGTACCAGCAGTATGAGCATGGGAACACCTACCTGGTAAGTTTACTGTGTCAAGCATACATGTCTGGTTCCTTGCTGAATGCATGGCCCACTGGAAATACTTAGTTCTGCTCATTTCCTTTTATTCTTTCCTTCCTCATATTACCTTTATTTTGAGTTCATTAAGAGCAGGCCCTCAATCTCACATTTCAGTGGATCTCCTTCATGCCTGTCTATCCCAATGTGAACTGCTTAGTAAATGTTCACTAAATGACAACTAGGGTTATCATCACACTTATTTTTTTTTTTTTTTGGCAGTACTGGGGATTGAACCCAGGGGCACTCTACCTCCGGGCTACACCCCCAATCCTATTTTTTATTCTTTATTTTAAAACAGGGCCTCATTAAGTACTTGAGGTGGGCTGCGAACCTGCAATCCTCCGGTTTCAGCCTCCCAAGTACTGGGATTACAAGCGTGCACCACCACACCCGGTTTTATCATCACACTTATTAAGCATCCTTCTGTGTACTAGGATTTAACACTGATTTTTCTCACCATGGCTTTTATTAAATAAAAATTGCTGTAGACTTAAAATACTAAATTGGGTTTCCAGCATCTGATATGTTCATATGTAGAATTATGCATCTTTATTATCCATTGTTACTTGGGGTTTGAATATGCCTTTTGGACATGATTCCATTTTTATATAAGTGGAATATTGATTAGTTCCGATCTTTAAGGCATCTCTAAGATTTAGAATGATAAAAAAATGTAATCTATACACATTGGATGGCTGTATGTATTCACACCACAGCACTTTTCTGATAGCTATGAGAAAAGTATATAAATACAGAGATTAAATGAATGCATAAAAATAAGAATATCCTTTAAGCAATAATTTGCAGCTCTAGCAACAAAGCAATAATTTAGAGCTCTGACCTTGCAATTCAGCTGATTAGAGAAATCCAATTCTCTTTTTATTTCATGTTGTGTTGTAGCTAATGGATGGAGAGCTCTGAGTGAATCCGTATGCCCCAAATCGACAAGTTCCACTCCTTTTGTGTCTAGATGACTTGCATGTTCTGTTTTCCTAATTTGCAAGTTAATATATATATACATACACACACACACACACACACACACACACATATATACATATATATACACACACGTGTGTGTGTGTTTTCTTCTTGCTAACTGCCAACTCTCCAAACTAAAGCTGGCTTCTCCCTTTTTCTTTCTTATATAATTATATAATAAAGTTCGGGTACTCCAGACTTTGCTGACAATTCTGTTGACAAATACACACAGCAAAGTAGAATGCATCCCGGTCTTTCTTAACTAGATGAGTCTAAACTGTTGTGAAAACTCCCTTTAGTCAGATTAACTTGCCCAGATCCAACCAGATACCCAAAAAGCAGGTCACAAGAGGAACTACAAAATACTACTTTTTGTTGCATGACTCTCCATGATTCTTTGCTATTTTCTGATTATTGTTAGTAGATACAGGGTAACATTTATACTCTCTATTACCCACATGGATTTTTAATTTTTTTTAATCCTTCTGCTTTTGTTAAGAAGTTCCTGTTTGTACAAATGCAGTTTTGTGTACTGGCCTACTTATAAATTATTAATAGCACATTGAGGAGAAAAAAAACTTTCAGAAATGGGTCCTCCTGACATGTAACCACAGGCAATTTCTGCCGAGTTTCGGGGCGCACGAAGCACACCCCGCTCTGCTAGTGAAAAAGCTGCCGAAGCTCTTCCTGTCTTGATGAAACAATTCACTTTCTGTTCCATTTGCTGGCGATGATGGTGCGTGCCTACACTGATCATGTTTGTGAAACCCTTGTCAGTCTTTTCAGCTTGCTCAGCTCAAGGGAGAGAGAGGACGTACAGCCAGGCTCCAGAGCTTTGGGGTAGAAATAAAAAGATTTGCATTCATCGAACAAGAAAATGGCATTCCTGGCTGTCGTTCTGGAAGGAAGAGTTTGTCTCTCCAGTGTTGCACGGCAGACTCAGTGCCTGTGCCCCTGAATGTCAGCTCAGGCCTCACTGCTGAGTCAGTGTCTTCCCCGCCTAGCCTGACAGGTAGACATGCCTGACTCAAAAGCAGGCTGCCCTCTGATTGGGAAGCAAGGAAACCAAATTTGGGGCCAGTTCTATTAAGCCAAGTGGGTTGTGCTAAATCTTATGTTACAGTAGATTTCTTATTGGTTTTGAGATGTTCCTTCAATGCCTAAATCAAGTGTGAGAATGGTCCAAGAGAGCCTGTTTCAGTCTGAAGACCTTACCTAGTAAAGGGCATGTCATTTGTCCCCCTGCGTCCCATCCCTCTTCACCTCTCCCTGCCACGTCCTATCCATCCATGAGAACGTAGGTTTGCTAACAGAGTGTTTGTGAAGGGAGGTGGGATTGCTTGGAGGAATGGGCTTTGAGCCCCAAGGGTACAGAACATGCTGTTGGAACCTATGATCTGACTACACATAGAGGGCATTTGGCATTTAGCATCTTCAGCTGGCTTCCAGCAGCATCTACCTGGCTTCAGTTTTCACAAAGTGTTATTTAGAAAAAAAAAAAAGACAAGTTGGCTATAGTAATCCTAAAGAAGATATAATTTCCTAAGAAGATAAATGACTGAGGAAACCATCTTTTGAAATCCAAATATAAATTGACTTCTTTTTTTCCTTTTTTTTTTTTTTTTGCAGTACTGGGGATTGAACCCAGGGGCATTCTGCCTCCAAGCTACACCCCCAACCCTATTTTTTTTATTCTTTATTTTGAAACAGGGTCTCACTAAGTTATGAAGGGCCTCACTAAGTAGCCGAGGCTGGCCGCGAACCCGGATCCTCCCAAATACTGAGATTACAAGCGTGTGCCACCACACCAGGCTTAAATTGACTTCTCTAATTTCTCTTCTCAATTTTCTATATTGTCTTTTCACTCACAAATACTGATGAAATGCCTAGCCACCACTAACATGAGCTACACAGACATTTTCCTGGTCCACAAGAAGCTAACCATCAAAGTAGCTTTCCTACCACTTAGCAAGAATCCTCAGAGTTGATTGCATGAAAAATCCTCAGCCTTAAATCCTCACACTCACTGTTGTGTCTAGGTAGCTTCCTGCTCCACATTTCTGCACCTCGCGTGCTAAATGAGAAGAAGGGGGCTAGATGATCCTTAAAGTCACTAGACACCATTCAGCTGGGTGCCTCCATGCGCACCTGTGAGCCCTAGGAGACGCTGCTTAACTGCTAAGCTTCAAACTCAGCCCAAGTAAAATGAAATCATGCCCAAGTTGCCAAGTCGGATTCTTTTGTTGTTGTAGTCATGTTTAATGGTGTGAAGACTAAAGTTTAGCCTGACTGACTAGTAGTGCTGAGTAGAGGTAGCTATGGTTTTGTTTATGTGTTTGTTTCGTTTTGTTTTTCTGTGAGTCTGTGAATACTGCTTTTGCTCCAAGGATTTCAGAATGTGTTTTACTAGATGTACCAAGATCCCCTGATTCCATTTATAGCAGGGAATAGAATTCAGTTTCTAAAGCATCCCCTTGTAGCATTTTTCTTCTTTTATAGACCCACATGTGAGACCATGGATGAGAAGTGACACAAATGTTTACTTTTGCCAGGCGAAGCAGGAGCAGCCTTAGATCCATTGCTAGGCGCCTAACAAGCTGTCAGCAAAGAGTCAGCTGCTCTGCGTGGACCCGATAATCACCTTCCCGAGCCACCTCTGTGTTTTGAAGCAAGGAAAACACATGACAGTTTACATAGATCTCCTATGTTCTAGCTTTTTCCATCAGTGTCAGAAAAAATGCCAAAGATTTTTCTGGGAACCAAATGGTAATGGAGGATAAAAGGAAAACTCCAGGAAATTAGTAAATATTTCCTTTCGGAGCGGAGGACACGTGGAAACCGGGCCTTGGAAACATCAGCCAGACACTGGAAACTCGCCTGATCTGGTTTTATTAAAGATACCAAAGAATAATTAGACCAAAAGGGGAATTCTGTTTTCCAGTCCCAAGGGACTATGATTAGTAAGTGACTGGCTGTGTCATTCTTTTTTCCACTTCCTGTTTTTCCCTCTTTGAGAAAACTGTTTGCTAAATGGTTAGAACAGAACAGCCAGGGCTGTAGACAGACCCAAGGGTTTTCGTGTAGGTCCATCAGCTCTGCTGTCCCACAGGCCTAGATGTTCTGCCTCATCTTCATTTAAACAGTCAAAGAGTAGAACTTTAGGATTCTTTTTATGTGTGTTGTCCATCTAAAAAAAAAAAAGAAAAAGAAGGAAGAAAAAACAAAGATGCATGTACAGAGGTGAAGGTTATTTGTTAGGGTCCCTAACAGACTCGGTGAGACTCTCTCACCAACTGAAAAAGAGGTTTAAGGTTCTCATTGTATTACGAACTGTGCACAATTAGATTGAAATATAAATGTAAGCCAGCATTTCAGTTAAGCTGCTTATTAAAATAATTAGGCCAGTGAAGCGAGGAGTAAGTGCAGGGAATTGGGAAGGTTGGTTAAAATGCTCTCTCTGCAGGTGTGTACAGCATTGAATGGGAATAGAGTGGTAAAGCTATAGGGTTAGTGAATAAAAACCGTGCTCTGCTGCGACTCAAAAGACACCAGGAAAAGACTAAAGAATGTATTTTCACATTCACCTATTTGTGGTCATAGAAATCCTGAAGTGAGATTTTTGTGAAACCATTTCTAAACTGGTTACCACAAGTTTTCATTTTAAACTTCTTTTTCCCTTTATTTTGAAATGGTCTCTTTACAATTTTCACTTACTAAGTAGTACTAACTTGAATTCCCACTAAAACCATCATCCTCCAATGAAGGCATTGAATTGCATGAAATAACTAGTTACATCTTTCAGTTAATGTAATCTAAACACAAAACAGACAAATGTGATGTTTGGATTAACCTGTGCAATCCTATTATGGGAAAGTCTATGACATCTATTAGGTATTTTATTTTATTTGTAGTACTAGGGATTGAACCCAGGGGCCTTCTACCTCTAAACTACACCCCCAGCCTGATTTTATTTTTTATTTTGAAACAAGGTCTCACTAAGTTGCAGAGGGCCTCACTAAGTTGCTGAGGCTAGCTGTGAACCTGTGATCCTCCTGTCTCAGCTTCCCAAGTACTGGGATTCCAGGTATGTGCCACCACGCCCAGCTCTTGTTAGATTTTTTATAAGAAGCAAAGAGACCCACTGCTACCTTTGAGGACAGCCAGTTGGTAACCACTGTCTGTTCCAGCCCCTTACGGTGTGGCAGGTTTAGTGACACAGAGCAAAGCTCTACTGTTTAGTACAAGGTCAAGGCTGGGATGCAGGCCTCTCAGTTTACAGACCTGTACTCTCTTTGAACTGCACTGCTACTTTATAAACTTGCGAGGCTGAAGAGCTCTAAGAGCTGTTAATTCCAAGGTTTTGGAAGTGTGAGTGCATTTGAAAGATCATAGAAACAGCACTGCAGTAACCCACTTTCCTCTCTGGGCTTCTTATTAAATTTTCTTAATATCAAATTGGTCGTTTTTTATTTGTGGTCTCATGTGCCGTGCTGTTATATGAGGACTATAATTCTTCCTTAGCTGACCCTCTGCCAGCTTGCCAGGTCATTGAATCTTCCTTATTTGAGTTTTCCAATGCGAAAAGTACCCCTGGCCCCCCACCTCCTTCCATTTGATCATAGAAACAGGCAGGACCCCGAAAAGGCTCAGAAGATGGCTTCTTGTCAAAGAATAGTTTTGTAAATTTGCTTCTTTCTTATTATAACTACATTTGGAATGCAACTCTCTACTCTCAGTATCTCAAAGGAAACTGGCAGGTAACTCAGAAATGCTGTTGGGGGCTTAATAAAGAATATTTTAAAATTATTTGAGACTACATTAAGTTCAAACTATATCCTTTCAGAAAGTGGCATTAACATCAGAAAAGTGATTTTTAAAAATATGGTATTACTGCCAGATGTGGTGGCACATGATTGTAATCCCAGTACTTAGGAAGGTGAGACAGGAGGATTGCAAGTTTGAGGCCAGCTGTGACAGTTTAATGAGACCCCCATCTCAAAATAAAAAATAAAAGGGGCAGCGGATGTAGCTCAGTGATAGAATGTCCCTGGGTTCAATCCCCAGTACCACACACACACACACACACAAATACAGCATTACCAATAATTAGAACAGAAAAGCCAAGCATGGTAGCACACTCCTATAATCCCAATACTTGGGAGGCTGAGACAGGAGGATTGCAGATTTAAGGACAGCCTCAGCAAGTAAACGAGACTCTAAGCAACCTAATGAGACCTGTTTCAAAAACGAACAAGCAAAAAAATTTTTTTAAAGGGCTGAGGGTGTAGCTTGGAGGTAGAATACCCCTGGGTTCAATTGCCGGTACCCCCGCTCCTCCCGCACACACACACACACACACACACACACACACACACAAGAATTAGAAGAGAGGACAGCTTCGGTGCAGTGTTGGCAGTCCACCATTCTGGTCAGGCTGAAAAGCCAGCATGAATGACCGGTCCATCACACCTGGCAGCAACATATTTTTAGACCACCTAAGCATGCAGTGAACGCACGCACGGCAGGTTGCTGTTGCTTATCAAAGCCCTTTGGAGAACGTAGGCTTGCTAAGTGCCGCATGCACCCTTCATATCCTTTCCATTACACTCAGAAGACAGAACATTTAACTGCTGCCATGTTGAGCTGCTGCTATCAAGGAACCTACATGTCAAGGCTGCTCGAGGGGGACATGCGTCTCGAGGGTGTCTCTCCTTCAACCTATCAATTAGGAAAAGAACAGAGGCAGATGTGATATATTAGATGGCCCTAAGATAGATCGCTCTAAAAAAAAAAAATCTCGTATTGGCAAGAGTAATTCAAGTTGCCAAGAATCCAAAGTTTGCCATGTGACACCCCCAGAAGTCTGACGGGGTTTGACTGGTTTACTCTGCTAAATGAAACTGCTGAGATGACTGTCGCGGGGTGATTAATAAAGTGCATAAATCTCAACTCTGGGAAGAAAAGAAGATGAATTGATGCATGCACATATTGGAAATGTAATGAAACCAAATTGAAGCTACCAGGACTTGCTAATATATTACAGAAAAACAATACCATGTTTATTGTTCCTCACCAGCCTTGTTTTGTTGGTCTCATTTCAAAAATGACCAGGAAGACACGTTTGGTATTATTTTCTATTTTTCTAGCATGGGAAAACCAAACTGGCAATAAAGTGAAAAAGTAATGATGACATCATATATACATACCCCTCATATTTATCATTTATTATTTATTTCCCTCATAGAGCTTTTTTTAAAAAAAAGATTAGTTCAGCTTCCCTCAAAGCTGTTACTGAATGCTGTTAGTAATCGTATATGAAGTTTTGGTAGTTTTCAAAGTAATTAGAACCCTGGAGCAAATACACACTAAACGGGCTCTCATCTTTGAAGTTATTTTTTTTCTAACTAAATAGCTCTGTTCTGCTATAATTATATACTACTCATTATAAAATTAAAAATCATTTTAAGTGAATAGATGGCTTTCTTAAAAAGTATTTGTTTCTTGCTAATTATTGTAAACTAATTGTAGTTTATGATAGTCTTCAGGAACTCTGAAATCACTGCCTTTGAGCCCTCGGTCCTCGTCTCCCCTGGTTGCAGGCTTTAAGCCAGAAGGAAACAAAAGAATGGGAACGAGGCTCTAAGGCAATCAAAAGCAGATTTTCATGACTTGGAAAAAAATCTGACTTTCTGAAGATCATCCTACACAGTTGTTCAGGGTGATGTCATTAAAAAAAAAAAGCTTTTTATTGTTACCATGGGCCTAAGTTTCACGCCATCTGTACTAGACACTGTGACCTTTGGCATGTGACTTTAATGTCTCTGAGCCCATATTTGCATTTGTAGAGTGGGAATCATATTACCTACCTTGAAGCACTGTTTTGAGGATTAAAGATAATGTCTATAAAATTTTTAGCGCAGAGTCCGTCATCATAATTAGCAGTTATTATTATTGTCCCTTGTTATCCCTTCCCTTGTTATTTTTATAATAGTTAAATGTGCTAATGCTCAGAGGCTCAGGCTTGGTCTTCCAGCCAGTCAGTCCATCCCATGACAATGTTTTTTTTTCCCCAATGGCAAGTTTGAATCTATCAGGAACACAGGATTTAAATTAATCCATAAAAGCAGAGTTTCCTGTGACATTTTCCTATTCTTCTGGGCCAACATCAGGTTAAACATGAGTAGGAAGTCTGACTGTTCAGGCCACATATTTATTAGGGGCTTTCCCATGAACCAGAATGTCTGGTGAGCCCAGCCCACTCACAAATTAACTTTTCCAATTTCTCTAAAGGACATCAGAGAAAACAAACAAAAGGTAAATCACAATCACAGGAAACTAAAACATCAAACAATGAGAAAAACCCCTGGAGATGAGCCTCATAAATACCCCTTTTCTTCCCTTAGTCCACTCTTCCTTTCCTCTTTGCTACAAATTGATATCATGAGTTATACAGGTTAGTAAAAACCAGGCACCGGGTGTTTGTCAGGAAGCAGAGATGATGAATATCAAGTTCAGGGTTTCCCTCTAACTCCCAGCACTATTGTGACTCTTGTCATCAATAAACTATTTCCTTTTACTCTCCTTAGCTCTTTGTTCTGACTTCTCATTTTTCATTTTGCTATTGGTTTCAAGAACATTCTTCCTTAGTCATTTTCTTAGTTCTAGGTACTAAGTTTTGCTGATTGTTTCTGATATTCCAAGCACAAAGTGCCTTACATATGCTAAAAATACTTAACTCGGTTTTACAACTCAGGGAAAAAAAATGTGTAGGGTCGTGTAGATAGTAAGTGCTAGAGCAAGAGTGTGAGTGAGATGTCCAGGTACAGGAGACCAGGCATTCAACCTGGTAGGTACAGATTGGTGATTCCAGATGGAATTCCCACAAAAGAAACCCAATGTTGGTTCTAAATATAGACACTGTGGTGGGCACTTAAACTATGCCTCGCCAAACCTTCTTTACCATTCTTGGTGGAGTCTATGTGATTCTGCTGGTGCACAGATGTTGATCAAGAGACAAGAATCTAACTCTCATGCTTTCTTCCTTACTCCTTTCAAAAGTCTCCTTCAGATGTGCGGAAATAGGAACTCATATGCTGTTGGTGGGATGGTGAATTAGAGCAGCCACTACAGAGATCAGTGTGGAGATTCCCTGGAAAACTGGCAATGGTTCTACCATACAATCCAGCTAAACCACTCCTGGGTATCTTTCCAAAGGGACTGAAATCAGAATATTATATTGCTACATGCATATCCATGTTTATAGCAGCACAATTCACAATAGCCAAATTATGGAACCAACCTAGGTATCACAAAATTATGGGATATACAGTGACTGGATTACAAAATTATGGGATGTACACACAATGGAATTCTACTCAGCAATAAAAAAGAACAAAATTATGTCATTTTCATGAAAATGGATGGACCTGGAGAACATTAAGTGAAGTTAGCCAGTCAGAGAAAGAGTCATATGTTTTCTCTCATATGCAGAAGCTAGGGAGTAATCAGGATACAAGAGGAACTTTAGATAATAGAGGAGAAACTCCTGTGAAGTGAGGGAGGGGGCTAAGGGAGGGTGTGGGGGAGAGAGAAATAATGAAGGAAACACGTCCACTGACATTGTGTACATATGTGAAATTACCATGTCAATCTTAATATCATGTATGGGGAAGGGGAGGGAGTGGGGAGGGAAGCTCCCCAGGTGCTGTGTGCATGTATGTCCCTATCACTCTGAACTACATTGCGATGTGAGACTATAATGCACCAATAAAAGTATATATGAAAATAAATAAATAATTTTTCTAAAAAGTCCCTTTCAGACTCACAGTTTCCTGTTCCCGCCACTCTGGTATCCCAGTTAAAAGGAGCATGCAGCACCCCGCCAGCTTATGACACATTGCCCCAGGGGCAACGGAAGAAAATGTTCTCATCTCAATAGGCTCAGGGAGTGGTAGTGTCAGCTTTTATTGTTTCTTTTTAAGATGCTGGAAGGAAAAAGAACGTTGGATAGGTTTCAGAAGAAGGAAGGAAGAGGAATATCTGAGAAACAGGAAACAAGCCATGCTCAGAGATGAACAAACCCCCCAAAAGCCCCTCCCCCCAAAAATGTCATCCCTAACTGTATCTCAGACAGAAGGGTCCAGCACAGCTTTCTAACACATATTGACCCCCACCCATCAGACTCAGGCACCACAGTTCCATAGCCAGCCATGTCAGATCTTTCCCCGATTATCAAATGCATTCTAAGAGGGTCCAGCTTTTTTTTTAAAAAAAAAAGAGTAATAGCTATATGTTATTATACACCCACCAGAAACCAGATACTGGACTAGGTCCAGTACATATAGCACCCCATGCAGTCTTTGCAGTAACTGTGTGAGATTGGTAAATTATTATTCCCAGAGTGTCAAGAAAACCAAGGAAGATAGACTTAAGAAAACTGCCTAATGCCACACAGAAAGGGACAGATCTAGTGTTGAAAGTGAGCCTCACTAGTTCCAAAACTTATGTCCATTTCCAAAGCCCTTTCCATTATCAGAAGCAGAGCAGTTCTTTAAGCATGTCATCCTACATGAGTGGGTTTTATTACAATAACGGTGATGGGGTGGGGAACAGGTGTCTTAAGGGAAGCCTATGGATGCCACCGTGGCCTGAGAAAATAGCATTGGTTTAAAAAATAGCATTAGTTCCTTAATTTTTAATGCTAACATTCATGTTTCATTAAATACTGTAAACCTTAAAGTTGTGATGTGAATTATTTGCCTTTTTTTATTTACCTAAGTCTTTTTAAAGAAAAAAACCTCTATATCCTCACTAAAGTTTATGTGATTACATGGACTCTACCTGATCTCTCATGGAAAGTGAATTTAGGACTCATGAGCATCCACTATAAGATGGGGGTAGAATGGATTTACAAACCAGAGTGGGGTGATCCAATCCAGAAACTCACCCATGCAACTCATATCTCAGGCTCCTTTTTGTGATCATTTTTAAATGAATGTGGCTAAGAGTAGATAAATGTTATAGGGGATTAGGAGGAGCCAGCTAGGATGTAACAGGGTATGGTGGCACATGACAGATTTCTACACCCACTTCAGAATTCGAAGGAACTTTTGCTAGGTCATTTGTGTACTTAAGATCACATAGCTCCTCCAAACGAGATGAATTTTGATCCATTACTTTCCCAAGATTCTCTTGTTTCCCGTTTTCTAGAAAAATGATGCTGAGTCTACAAGTGTTACCTCTGTTGATGACAAGAGAATTTAATGAATTTTACACCATTATTTCCAGTCAGTCTCGATGTTTCATTTTCATCTCGGTAGAAAAAGTAAGACATGCTATTTCATATTCCTAATGGATAAAGGTTGGAGTGAGCAGGGATACATCAGGCAATCAGAATCACTCACCTGTCAATCTAATTGTGCAGATGTTCAAAACAGGATATGCTGATTCTTGTCCAATTCAGTGTGAAAATTTATAGACTCATATTGCTTGAAGGGAAGTAATGAGGTCATCTCCACCAGTTCTGCCTCAAACCAGGTGTACACCCAAACTGTAAAAGCCAAACAGATTGACTGATTGTTTCATCTGTCTTTTAAAAGTGCAAGAAACCTGGAGCTTTCTTCATTTTATCATTAGAAGGGGTGAAAAAAAGTGACCATCAAGGTTGCTCACAGTGAATCCAAAGACTCTATATGGAAGTGGTTCATTTAATGAGCTTAGTGAAAGGAAGTTTCCACAGCCTTTTGAAATCCCCTTTATCTTACCCATTTTTTTACATGAATGCTATGACTCAGAGTCACACTCCTTCCAGAATGGGACACAGCTTAGTTTAGAGTGCCAATGGGCATCTATTGACCAGAATCATTGCTTCTCTGCCCTTCATATTTCTGAATGAGAATGTACTGTAATAGGTAAGATTTCTGAATGAAACTCCTAGATAATGAGAATAGAACCCTACTCTCCAACCCCAAGGCTAACCCTCTTTATTCCACATTCATTTCCTCAGTCTTCTCCACGCATACATTTTCTCTTTGGCATCTTTACTTATTCTGTCTCCCTCCACCTCTCCAAGTTCTAGCTATACTGAGATACAGTGGAGACCTTCCTCTTTCCAGAAGACTCATCACTGGAGCCCAGGAGGCAGCTCCCTTCCCTGGGGTTCTGTGCTTGCTTAGTCATTCTCTAGCTTTACCTCACAGAGGCATTCAGGTGTGCTCAATAGGTCTCATTTAATGTGCCAATTCAGTTGTGTATGGCTGATCAGGGGACGATTACGAGGCCACTTGCAGAGTCTGTGCGAAGAATGCTATGATGGATTAGCCAGCAGCAAGGAATGGAACCTGTAGGCTATGTCTCTGCCCTTACATAACTAGCCCATAAGTACCTAGAGAGTACAAAGTTCTTTGTTGGGCTTATATCCCATGCCTGCCTAATGTGGTTTAATCTCACCTTAGAAGCTCAAACCATATTCGATAATTGATGTCTCAAAAAGTTCCATTAATATATCAGGAATAAGATCTAAATGAGGTTGGAAAGCAGTATCTTGCTTTTACCAAAAGACAATCTTTCTTTTGAAAGTAAAGTGGTAGAGAAGGAGTACTATGTATTTTCTCCATGAGTCCAGGCCAAACATCAAGATAATGTGAAATTCCACATGCAGCCGCACTTAGCTAGATTTTATTTGTGATATGTCTAGACCTATTGGAATTTTTATTGTTTGTGTATTTAATTCATGAAAGCAATTGTCCAGCTCATTCTACCTGATACCTAATTTGAGCTTAAAGACCAAGAGAAAATAAAATAAAAATAATCTATATGTATATATACACATATATACATATTTGTGTGCATATATAGGTGTGTGTATATATATATATACATCATACATACATATATATGATATTTATCACATATACATGATGTAAAAATAAAATAAAAATATTGTAAGGAACCACCACTAATGAAAACAGTCCGCATAATAAAAATAATCATATTTGCTTTAAAACCTGCACTCCTTCCTGTATTTCTGATCTGAACAACTGGGTGGTATCAACGTAAGCATCCACATCTTGATCCCCATCCAGTTTCAGCAAATTCCAGTAACATCTGAGGTTCATTCTCATTTCACAAAGAATATAAACTCCCCTATAGTTACAGCACTTACCGCCAAGGTTAATTGGAATTTCAACTTCAACAATTTTGTGAAGCTTACAGCAAAATATTGTGTGTTTGAAAAGCAAGAGGAATAAATTGCAGAAGACCCAAAGGTAGGGTTCACACAGAAGTTTCCCTTTTTTGGATCAGAAGTTCTTTGGACCATAGAAGGAACAGACAGCTGCCAGAGTCCAGCTTTCAACCTGCTCAGCAGACAACCCACACCAGCCCATGCAGGAGAGATTAGAGGAAGAAACAGCCTTTACCTGCCTGGGTCCCCACATCCTTAGAACAACGGGGAGAACAACAGACTTAGAGTCAGAAGACCTGAGTTCAAGTTCCTCCTGGATTTTTGACCTTACAGCGTGGTCGCTCCAAGACTTGATTTTCCCCCTTTAAAAAAAAAAGAAAACCATCTTTTTACTTACACCATAAAGTCACAATGATCATCTAAGAAAATGGAAGTGAAAGGACCTGATGAACCGTAGCTGAGGCAAATTAAGCCATTACCATCCAGTGTCACTCAGCCCCAATTGCTTACCTTCTCTTCCAAATGACTTGCCTTCAAACAGAGACCATTAATGTCTTTCTTCACTGGTTATTGACCTCATTTCTGCCAAAAAGCACCTGAAGGATACAACACCTGTCTGTGACAGTGACTTTCTTTACCTAGCTGGGGGTAGAGGAGACACAGTTTGAAATTACCCCCTGGTGAGAACCAGCACTTTTAATGTAAAAATAGGGATGATGAGCCAGCTTCAGGGAGAGTAGAAAAGATATCAGTTTAGAACTTGGGAAGGGCTTTTGACGGGCTCTGGAATCACACCCAACAGGGGCTATGTGTAAGGTTAAAGGACTGAGGTTACAGGGCACTCAACCAGCTTGTCTCAGAGACTGGTCAGAACCCTTCCCACACCCATCTCAAAGCAGCGTTCTGAGCTACTTCTGGGTATATCGTGTCATTTCACAGAGAAGACTGGCAGGGAGACAAGACCTTCTGTCCTGTGTCTGGTCTAGAGATTGTCAGCTTATGCCAAATGTCAGCATATCTATTCCCAAAAATGCCTAGTATCTATAGGAGGACATACATTCATTCACCAAATATTGTGTGCCTGTTACAGAACAGATTCTGCACTAGGAAATGACAGATCAAAAGCAGCCCCTGCCTCACAGCATCTGTAGCCCTGGACTCTTGTGACCACCGCACACAGGAAAGCCCTTGAAGGAAGGGGACCGCCTCTCCACTGGACAGTGTGATGCTACGGCTTCAAAGCACTGGACTCCAAGTCCAGCAGAATCTCAGTTCTATCTCTTCTACTACCCCCCCCATGTGATCTTTCTGTTCTTCCATTTCCTAATCTGTGAAATTAAGAGACTGACATGAGTTCTCTTAGGACCCTTTCAATTCTAGAACAACATAATTCCTGGACCTTGGGGAAATCTGTGCCTTGGTTGCCATATTTGGCAAAGAGAAATGATGGTATTTGCCCTGCCAGCACCACCAGCTGTTTCTGAAATTGAGTTTAGATAATATAGGAGTGAGCTTTAACAACATAAAAAGTCCATGTAAACTTAAGGTGCTGCTCAGACAGTGATTAGGGTGTAATCATTAACACAGGACAAACAAAGGCAGCCTTGCAGTCTCTGCTTGGGGACACAGAATGTACACTGCTGTTTAAACTAGAAGCATAGAGACACCTGCCCGGTGCAGGTGGCTGATGTAGCCTGCAATTATTAAGAACTCTTATTTCTAGAGAACCTCCCCACCCAAGTGCTTGAGGCATGGTACATATATAGTAAGACAATTGAGATAAGTCTCAGTTACCTAATGAGAAAATAATCTCCTGTCACTATTTACGTGTGTTCATGACAGCTGGGTGCAAACCGGTTTCTCCTTTCTGAAGAATGTTTGAGCCTTTTCTCTTTCCCTTTTGCTGCTGCTTGGGGCTTACATTTGGAAGCTGACCTACAACTTTTTATTTGTCCTGAGCTTGATAGTCCAGAATCATGGCCCCCTCCGGGTCATTAAATACTATCAGCAGCATCCAAGCGACCTTCGCCATATTGCTGTTGAGGGCTGTAATACAAAAACACCCCCAAGGTATCAGTGATGATAACTGTGTCCTTGATTCTATCTGAACTCAAGCTCACTCCTGCCCATGGAGCACAGAGTGGGCAATGCGGCTGATCAGAGATAAGCACGATGCACTTTTAGGGTCTATGTTCCTCTCTACGTTGCTTGGCTACCAAATGGCACTAAGGGAATGTTTTGCATTTACGGTGACACCATAACAACTGGACTAAAAATATATTTTGACTAAGAATGAGGGCATCACATATCACGTACACAGGGGTTTGCTTCTGGAATGCCTGGTTCAGCTAAAGAAAATGTTATGGCTACTGATCTTGTTTATTGGAGTCCTTGCAGAAAGAAGCCTACAGGCTTCCTATTCCTATTTATTGCTCTCTGCCCTCCTCCCCCACTGAAAGGACAAAATGGCCTCATCTGTGTGCAAGTGGAGAGCAAGGGCAAAGTTCAACTCTGAATCTTGGTAGTATCCTTTAGAAGGGAATCACTCAACCAGCCGGGCGCACACTTGTAATCCCAGTACTTTGGGAGGCGGAGACCGGAGGGTCGGGGTTCACGGCCAGCCTCAGCTCTCTCTCTCTCTCTCTCTATCTCTCTATCTCTCCCTCCCCCCCCCTTAATGAGGCCCTCCACAACTTCGTGAGACCTGGTTTCAAAATAAAGTATAAAAAAATAGGGCCAGGGGCGTAGCGCGGAGGTAGAACGCCCCTGCGTTCAATCCCCGGTACCGCCAAAAAAAAAAAAAAAAGAAGGGAATCACTCACAAATGAGAAATTTGCTAAGTCTTGTGTATCCATGCGTTAGTGTGTATGTTGTCAACACTCAACTGATCTGCTTAACCAAGTGCCTTTTGGAGGAAGTAAATCCCACCAGGCCAGACTGTTCCTCTCCTATGAGCTACCCTGAAAAGAAGCATTGAAATCTCAGACACGTGGAAAATAAGACTGTGCTTCCTGGAAATCAGCAACAATACATCAGATATGCTTGTCCAAATTAGAGCATTAAAGTAGGCTTCTAGCTGGGCATGGTGGCGCACACCTATAATCCCACTACTTGGGAAGCTGAGACAGGAGGATCACAGGTTTGAGGATCACAGCCTCAGCAATGTAGCAAGACTCTCAGCAACTTAGTGAGACCCTGTTTCCAAACAAAAACATAAATAAAAAGGGCTGGGGTGTGCCTCAAAGGTAGAATACTCCTGGGTTCAATCCTCAGTACTATAAAATAAATTGATTAATAGATTAATTAAACAGACTTCCTACTTATTGCCTCTTACTCACGTAAAGCACTGACACGTCACCCCACAATGGCAAAACAAGGAACTAGAGGGTGAATTAACTTCTTAAATTTTGTATCTGGCAACTACATGTCTAAGCATTATTCAAATATAGACCAGAAATAAGTGACTAAAATCGGGTTTGAAAAGATAACAGCAGCTGCATCACTTCTCATGGGACCATTTCTTCTTCATGCTAATCATAAACATTAATGAGAAGATGGTCATATCTGATCATTGCCTCATATTAAAAGACACCAGGGCACACCCAAGCTTGATCAAGATTTCCATTCCAGTTAAAAGCATGGGAAGGTGTTAGGGTATTTTTCTTTTCATGTGTATTCAATTAGTAATAAAAGACTGTTTTTCTGATCACTGGAAGGTCTTAAAAGTAAGAGAACTAGCACCAGCTGATTGTAATTTATATTCCAGAAAAACAATTTGAAGTTTTCCATCCCAGCACGGGAAAAACTTGTCAGGGGTGAGCATTTGAGCTCTTGACCACTTGGAATTCATCTTCATTTTTGCATCAGAGGCTGAAGCAGACCCAGACCCAGATGTGCAGTTGGTTTCTGTTCAATCTCAACTCCTTTGGGAAAATTATACTGAATTGCATAATTTTTTTCCTGAATGCCCAGATTATGTAAACACACCCATTTCGTTTTAATAGCAGAGCTAGGGACACCCACTGGGAAAGCAGGCTAATACTTTCTTCTCCAAATTGTATTGTGGGGTAAGTCTTGCATAAAGGATGTCGAGCCTTTTTTAACCTCCGGTATTAACACATCTTAGGAGACATTTTGCAAATACACATGGCTACATATAATGCAAACAATGTTTCTTTCCTTCTCTTCACTTTCTCCTGCCATATTGTTCTCTTTGATCATGTAGGAGTCTTCTAAATGGAAAACTTGCCAACTTGGTTTTGTGTTTGTGATTATTGACCTTTCAATTATAGTGATCCAAACTCAACTCCTTTCCACATAGGCTGCCTCTAGGTACGTCTCTTCCAATCTGGTTTTGAGCAGAACTGGTTATGTTCCACTGGTGAAGGCTTAGCAGCAGCAGATAGCCAATGACCAATGAAAAGTGGCTCGGGTGCCATCTTTATGGTTTGTTCTTTAGGCTACCTGGATGTTGGAGCTCTCATAAATCCACTTTAGTCACTCAGACTTAGCTAAGGAAGGGGTGACATGTGGAAAGAAAAGGGGAGAGTGCCTCTTCCTCAACCCTTTGCCTGTGGTAAATTCCACAGTGACAAAGCACAGTGATAAAAGAAGATTAGCTTATCTATGACACTCTTGGGTCATCTTTGAGAATTGGCAAAGTGCCCTTCACTAACAATTTAGGCATAGCCTGCAGGGCTATGTGGGCTCTTGAATAAACAGATACATGCATTTTATGAGATTTACTATACAAACCAACATTAGGAGATTTTATACAGGGCTTAATTACTTTCAGAGCTTTAAAGAGTTTCAAGTATTAGATATTTAGTCAAAAATTAAAATGACAATTAAAAATAAAAATTGCTTGACACTGCCACCCAAACAAAGGTTTGCTTTGAAAGCATTTGTTGATGTTATCACTGTTTATGCTTTCCCACAATCTGGACTCTTTCTGGAGTCGATAAATACCATGTTTACTAACAGAAGGAGCACTAGCAATTAGCAGAGTTCTAACCAATGCTGGGTAAATAACCGCATTGTTTGCTATGAAAATTACCAGTGAAAGACTAACCAGAGTTGTTCTTACAAGCTCTGAAAAGAATCTCTGGAAACTCTTTATCTAGGGAAAGGCAGCATAATCCAGGAGAAAGGGTACGGACTATAGAATTCAATGTGTAAGAGTATGAGTCCCACTTCGGTAATTTTTTTTTCACTTACTCAAGATGCATTTCAAGGCCTGAAAACATTCAGATTAATCAGAATGAAACAAGATACATGTAAACTTAATATAAAACTTTTTAAAAAGGTAGACACAATTAACTAACTCCTAAACAATACATTATACAATTTTCAAAAGCAATGGAATTTAACAAAAAATAAAACATCAAAGAACTTCCACATAGTGAACGAGAACATAATTAGCAGCAAAATGCAGTCTCAATATGTCATCTCTAAAATGGGGGTAATGGCCGGGCGTGGTGGCGCACGCTTGTAATCCCAGTACTTTGGGAGGCGGAGACCGGAGGATCCGGGTTCGCGGCCAGCCTCAGCTCTGGTTCTCTCTCCCTGTCTCTCTCTCTCTCTCTTTCTCTACCTAGTGAGGCCCTCCGCAACTTCGTGAGACCTGGTTTCAAACCAAAGCATAAAAAATAGGGCCGGGGGCGTAGCGCGGGGGTAGAACGCCCCTGGGTTCAATCCCCAGTACCGCAAAAAAAAAAAAATAAAATAAAATAAATAAATAAAATGGGGGTAATGCTAATTATTTAATGGAGTTATTAAGAATTTTAAAAAGTGAACATAGGAAAACAATATACATAGTGAACAGAAAGTATTTTATTAGGGTTAATCCCCTTTGTTTCCTTGATCCCTAAAGAATATCATCTGAGAGTGGGATTCTGTAAATGTTTTTACTCAAGAGACACACAAATCAAATATTACTTTCCCCTTTATCCCAGACCTGCATAAACCTGTCAGAACTACATAAGGAAATGACTACATCAAAATCAAAACATGGTCTTCCATTTCTACAAAGATGAATGACCACATGTTTAAAGAAAACCCTCCTCCCAGTTTGCATTTAAATATTCTAGTAGCCGGGTGTGGTGGTGCATGCTTGTAATCCTAGTACTTGGGAGGCTGAGACCAGAGGATCCAGGTTCGCGGCCAGCCTCAGCTACTTAGTGAGGCCCTCTGTAACTTAGTGAGACCCTGTTTCAAAATAAAGAATAAAAACAGGACTGGGGGTGTTGTTCGGTGGTAGAATGGCCCTGGGTTCCATCCCCAGTACTGCAAAAAATAATAAATAAATAAATAAATAAATATTCTAGGCCATAGATAGCTAGAAAGAAAGAAGAAAGAAGAAAGTCAAGAAATATCCAGAAAACTCTATTTCACAGAGGTCCTAGAGCATTTTGTGATCTAGGTTAAGAGCTACACCCTGTGTGAGAGAGAGGTGGGCAGGATTTAAGGGCTGGAACCTGAGCAGGATACCAGGTTGAATCACATACCCTTCCCCAAAAGGCAGAAAAAACAGAGTCCAAAAGGTGACATTTTCAGTAGGTGAATTATGGGAAAACACACACAGAACACTTGCTTCTCATGAATCCATGGCAGAGGGTACTTGTGGTCTGTAATTTCTAAACGTGTAGAGGAAAAACTAGAAAGAGAAAAAAAAACTTCAAAAAATCCTCAAGAAGTCAAGAAAGAAAAATGGTAATAGAAGTAGAAAATGTACAACAGATACCACAAAATACAATAGTAGAAACAAATCTGGATATTTCAGTCAATAAAATCAATGCAATTACATTATCTTCTTTCATTAAAAGATGAAAATTGTCAAGCTAGATTAATACACACAATCAGGCAAAAATCTATGTATTGTTTATAAGACACAGAGAATGGTTGAAAACAAAGATTGGAAATTATGTATTCCAGGCAAATAAAGAAAACTTTCCTTAATATAATAATATTAAACAAAATGGAATTGAAGGCAAACAGTAATATACTAGAGATAAAGAGGCATACTGCATTTTCTTAAAAGTTAACATTCTTCATGAAATTATAGTAATGTTAAATTTATGTGTACTGATGAGTTGAGCTTCAAACATTAAAGGCAAATTAACAGAATTCCAATGAGGAAATATGCAATTTCACCTTATATAGGAAATTTTTATATGTGGCTGTTGGGAGAATACAGAAAACTAAAAGGACACAATGAATAGCGTGACCTCAAGAACATGTATAGAACAGTGATCCCATAGCTGGAGGGTAGTTGTTCCTTTGAGAGAGACACAGAAAATTAATCATGTACAAATGAATCATGGTCTAGAGCAAGAAGCATGTCTCGATTTTAAAGAATCCGTTTCCTCACACAGAATACAAACAAGTCAATGATAAAAACATAACCTAAATGCATACATAAGGAAACATAAAATTCTGCTTTTAAGTAATGCATGGGTCAAAGAATAAATCATATAAATTATGGAGATTAAGTATTAGTATACATACTATTTAATAAAATAGGTAGGATAAAGCCAATATAAGAAATTTATAGTCTTGAATGCTTATGTTAGAACACAAAGTGTAATGAGTTAATCATCAATTGAAATTTTTAGAATTAAGATAGCAAAAACTAATAATAAAGAAAACAAAAATAAAGATTCATCAACACTGAAAGTTGATTCTTTGAAAATAATAATGAATAAACACAGTTGATCTGATGGGAAAAATTACACAAACAACATAAAGGGGTCTAAATTTACATACAGATGAGAAGTTATCAGATAAAAAAGCAATTTTATAAACTATGCAAATAAATTTGAAAATTTAGATAAAATAGACAATCTAAAAACATAAATTATCAAAAATAATTTGAAGCCAGGCGTGGTGGCACACACTTGTAATCCCAGTACTTGGGAGGCTAAGACCAGAGGATCCGGGTTCGCGGCCAGCCTCAGCTACTTAGTGAGGCCCTCCACAACTTAGTGAGACCCTGTTTCAAAATAAATAATAAAAAATAGGGCTGGGGGTGTAGCCCAGAGGTAGAATGCCTCTGGGTTCAATCCCCATACCACCAAAAAAAAACCCCAAAAAATTTAATTTGAGAGAAAAATATAAAATCTGAATGATCCTATAACCATGAAAGAAGTAAAATGAGTAATTAATTTTTCCCCACTGGGAAACACTAGACCAGAAGGCTTTATATATGAGTTCTGCCAAATATTCATCTCCAAACTACATAAACTCTTCCAAACAATGGGAAAAAAGAGAATATTCCCAAATGTTTTCTACAAGAGCAACATTAACCAATGATCCAAAATTCAACATAGTTGGTATAAGAAAATAAACTTACACACCATGAGAAATACCTAGAACATTAACAAGTAAATAGAACATTTGCAAACCAACTTAACAATGGATTTTTAAAAAGAGAGATCATAAATTTGAGTTTATCCCATTTATTTCATTATTAGAAAACTAGTTAATGTAATTCATCATATCAGTTTATTAAAGGAGAAAACCATGTGTCATCTCAATAGATACCAAAAGTCATTCAATAAAATTCTTCAACTATTCATGATAAAAAAATTCTTAGTAAATTAGAAAAAGAATGGAACTTTCTTAATCTAATAAAGAATATCTAAAAAAATGTGGGAAACATCATACTCAATGGTGAAAAATAGTTTAAAGCTCCTTTAAAATTAGAAACAAAATAAGGATACTTTCAGCACATCAATTCAACATAGTTTTGGAGCTTCTAGCCTAAAGAAACACAGGCTAGAGAATAATTTTTATACCAAGAGATATGCACAAGAATGTGCATAGCAGCTTCTATTTTAATAGCAGAAAACTAGAATTACCCCATTTTCCTTTGACCTAGAATGGATAAATCAATTGTATCTTTATATAATGGCCTATCAAGCAGGAAAATAAGTAGATCCTGTCTGCGTGGGTATCTACATGGATAGTATTGAGAAAAAAGCTAATCATGGGACACATAGGCAGTATTGTTCCACTTTATAAAGTTTACAGAAAGTTCATAAACAGGAAAATTTTAATTTTTATTTTGAAATACTTATGTAAACTGTAAAGAAGAGTAAGTAAATATTCAAAACTTTTTTTACATCTAAAGGGAGTATAGGGGATGGAATCAGAAAAGGGCTTGTGTATAATTTTCTGAATTGCAATCTAGTAATAGATACACAAGCATTTATTATTCTTGTTATTTAGACTACATTTTATATTATTTGTATAGTATTCACAACGAACCAAACCAAACAAAAAATGATTATGTATGTGGACAGAATATACATTCATCCTTGATGTATTATTCTGTTTCCCCATCAAAGGCCTCATTTCTAGAAAATTGCCAATGTCATGTGCAAGAAACCTCAGAGAGTAATCATAGAACTATTTTGCTTTCGCACTTATGTGGTCTGTGGCCAAATTCTGCTCTTTTATTTCCCTTTACATACTTCTAAAGCCACACTTTTACTTAAAATGGGACCATAGGTTCATGTCATGCAACATTGTTAACCTGCCCCCTGCGTCATTTGAAAATTCACTCTCCTGAGCTACTTCCTCAACTGTAAAGCAGAAAATGTAATACCTGCCCCATACTGTGGGAGGGTCAAAATCAAACAAAATTACATCAGCCTGGAAATTAGTAAGCTCCAAATAAACCTTAACTATTGTTGAGTGCTAAGGAGTGAAACGGTGTGTATCGAATGCCAGCACAGCATTGGACACAGGGCAAACACTGAGCACATGGCATGAGCCTCTCTTAGTATCCTGGATCTAGCTCTTGTTTGTGTTTCTTTTATTATGACCTCCTATGACAATTCTTCCTCCTTCAGGACTATGCCTATTTCCAGGCTGCTCAGCCTATCTGCATAGTCTGTAGTTCACTATCTGTGCATCAACCTTGCCTGTTATGGTTCTTTGTTGGGGAAGGGGGTACTGAATGTTCACTGGACTGAATTAACCATTCCATTCACTTAAGGCTGTGAATTAACAACCTCATTCACAATAATCATCACCTGGTGTCTCGGAGCTCATCCCAGGGCCATCCTGGAGGGTTTCACTGTCCTGGTCTCCTACCTCTGACATGTACCTTCTTTATCTCTCAAACTGATTGGCTGACTACCTACTTTGTCCAATTATAATTATCACAGGTCCTTTCCCTAAAATAAAATTCAATGAAATAATGTTTTTAAAAGCTGCTACTATGCATATGATGTATAAAAGATCCTCCAAAAAAAGAGATGCTTCTCTATCCTCTATCTCACACTCTTTCCTTCTATTCAAGCAGTTCCCTGAATTTCAACAATGAACCATGGCATCCAAGGTTAAGAAGAAATTGAACAACTTGCCCTTGATCCATTTGGTTTAAACTTGAATCCTCTGTGACCTTCGCTTATGCAATAATTATATCAACTGATGTGATAACTCTTTGGCCTTCTTATGGTACAAATATTTTATCTTATTTCTTCTTGGTTTTGTGGTGCTGGGAGTTGAACCTAGCACCACACACCCCCAGCCCTTTTAATTTTTTTTTATCTTGAAACAGGGTCTGCCTAAGTTACCATGAGCTGGCCTCAAACTTGTGACCTTCCAGTCTCAGCCTCCCAAGTACTGGGATTATAGGCACAAGCCATCACACCAGGCTCTTCTTAATGCTTGTTTGTTCTGTCCGTTGGCTGTGTGTTCTTTCTTGCTGCAGTTCAGGATATACTTCACTGTTGTCTTTTGGATCGTAGAATGAAGTGTGTGATCTAGGAAATAGTCAAGGATGTGCAGAAGAGATGGGTGGGCCAGAGTCGCTTACAACTGTGCCGTTAATTTTCCCTTTAATGGCCACGCCCTGAAAAGTCCTAAAAATTAGCACACAATGTGTCCTGTGATGCCCTCGCTCCCGAAAGAAAAGCCCAAATAAAAATGAGGAATGTTTCCATTCAATGTGCTACATTTACAGTGTGAAATTGTACTCTAAATAAACATTTAGAAGAGAGGAATGAAAACTCAATGCCATCAGACCTCGTGGGAATTCACAGTGTGAATATGACAGACAGAGAGAGTGAGATAGGAGAAAGGCGAGGAGTGGTAACCACATTGCCAGCGCTAATGTCTATTTGGGAAGTGAAAATATATAGAAAGAAGAGTCAGCTACTTCTTAGGCCCTGATCAAAGAAAAATACACAGACATCTAGAAGGAGAGGAAGGAAGGTCACTTTGTTTTATAACATTTTCCTCCTCATTTTTAGGTGGTTACCCAGCCAGTCTACCTCTTCCACTCCCAAGATTCTGGCTGTTTTAGCTAATGTTATTTGCAGAGTCTGTAAACTCAAAAGAGGTTACTGCTAGAGAGAATATAAGACAGCATCTAGTCATCGTGTGAGGAAAACTCAAATACACTCAGGGGGCAGACAGTTCATAGGAACCTGAGAAGCAGCCTGGCTGTGATACTATAAGAAGTAGCTATTACTGCAGAAAACCAGAGTGCACTTCCCCTCCCCCACCAACACTAAAAGCAATCACTTTCTCAAAAAGAAATTTTTAAAAATTCTTCATTGTGTCTGCCACCCTAAATATGTCTACTGAGCAAAACTGACCCATAGAATGTGAGCCTTAACAACTCCATTGCACAGATGAGAGATGCCTGCAGGGCGGGTGACTTACCCAGGGTTACACAAACAGGGCAAGAAGGAGTGTAGGCTCCAGGTCTGTTCACGCTGATGGATTCAACCTGAAACTGTGAAGGGAGGGATGTGCAGGTGTTTATGCAAACAATCCTTGCTAGCTGGAATAAAACAAATTAGATGAGAGGCATATAGAAGTTTTATAAACACTACTAAAGTGCTGGGATCAATAAAAGAGACCAAAAACTTGATTGAATAAAACATCTTGCTTCCACCTCATTGCATCCTTGTCCATATTGATCAGCTGTAATAGAGCATGACAAAAGGTATTGATTGACTGAGGCAATTCCCAGGTATTTGGGACTTGAAAACAGCTATAGACTACCAAGGAGGCAATCCTCTGCAGAAGCCCCAAGAGAGGAAGGTTGAGTGAAAAGGAGGGAGCAGGACATGTGGCATTCAATACCTGTGTCAGTCTGGCAAATGGCTTCCTTGGGGCAGAATGGGCCTCATTTTCTTAACCTATACGTTATAGATAAGCCTATGTTTGGTTATTGTCTTATAAACGGCTGTTGATAAAATGCCCTATTTAAAATATTTGCCTGGGTTTCTGTAATATTGATTTCTAAAACACTCGCAAAAACAGCAAAAGCAGATTGGACGCACACTTCTACATTTGTTCCCAAATGAAAAACCCCAGAGAAACAACAGCAAAGAAAAATGTGAAAAGTCATAAAGCCATCAAGGCACGGAAAACAAAAGGAAAGATGGCAGAAGAAAAATTCAGAAAATTTTGGGAGGCGGAAGGCGACGGATCCATGGAAAATACATTAGCAGACCCTTGATAATAAGATAATGATATCTGAGCTAAAATAAAGAAGATTACTGGGAAGGTTGAGAAGCAATCCAACCCCCAAGTCCCCTCTCTCACACCTTGTATTCAAGACTGCCATGGCTGGAGTTTTATCCTGAAGAGGATTAAACTGAGGACCTCTGGGCGTGGAATACGCCAGGCATAGCTGAGAAGGAGCCCCAGGGGAGATTTCTCAGGAGGACAAAGCCGACAGAAAGTCTAAAGTATGAAGCATCTTGAGAGGAAGCTCGGACAACTGGGAAACAGTTCTGGGCTGCGTTGGTGATAAGTATTTAGAAGGCCAAACAAATTAAATACAAGATCTTCATTATCTCCCAGGAAAACAATACCCAGGAAGGAAATGGAGTGGTAGTTAACTCTATATACTGAACATTGATTAAATGAAAATGACTGTATTCCAATGCAGGGGGATGGGAAGATGGGAGGGGAATGGAGGGAGGAAAGAGTTAAATACTCTGTGTCCACAGTGGGAAATCAGTTTTTTAGAAGTAGTGATGTAAGTATATCATTCAGAGATATGGAGGAAAGTGGCAAAATAATGAGGTTAGGGAGAGGGAGGGAGGTACTGCAGGATTTTTTTGTGTGTGTACTAGGGTTTGAACTCAGGATGTTCTACATCCAAGCTATATCCCCAGCCCTATTTTATTTTGAAACAGGGTCTCACTAGGTTGCTTGGGACCTCACTAAGTTGCAGAGGCAGGCCTTGAACCTGCAATCCTCTTGTCTTTGCCTCCCAAGTACTAGAATAACAGGTATGTACCACCATGCCTGGCTAGCATTTTTCATATACATATATATATGTATATATATATGAAATCATATAATATGTATATATATGTATATATATATGTATATCATATGTATATATATGTGTATATATGTATATATATACTGTTCTACAAGCTTTGTTTGCATAAATATATATACATATATTAGAATAGTTTGATTCTTTAAACTGTAAACCTGTGGATTTGGGAAAATATATATATTATACATTTGTATATATTAATATATTGTTTATATATTATATAATATATAAATATACATTTACTTATACATATTAAATATACATTTAAATAATATACATTTAAATATATATTTTAAAAATCAAGGGAAATGCTTGCAAATTGTAAGATGTCATAAAGGCTTTCAAACTGGTTACTAAGTTTAAGGTAGAAATATGTGCTAAAAAGACAAATTAGTGTTTATTTCTGTCAGAGGTGAGGAGGAACCAGGGATCTTCTTCACCCCATCTCCACATCTTTTCTGGAAAACCCACTCTGTCCATGAGCTGCGGAAGCGACACCCTCACCTGGAGTTGACTGGGGATGTAACCCAGCTTAGGGATGATAGGAACCAGATGGCACTGGCTTTCTCAGAGCCTCGCATTTTTTAACTGTTTTATTTATCTTCTACTTTGAGTGACATTTCTTTGAGACAGTATTTGATCTTACAGATAGTGTAAAAAAATTTTTCTAAGAATCATAGCATTGTAAATACTCAAAAAATTCTTTGGTGTTTGTGCAACCTACTTATCTACCTTCTTCAGAATGAATAGGAGATGCGCCTTTGACTTTGAAAGTCCAGGGTGGGGAGGGAGAAGTCAGTTGTTCACATCAGTGTCTTACATTTCATGATGTCTTACAGTCTTGCATATGGAGCTCTATGGTCTCTTGCTTTTTGGTTTTAATTTTACACATATAAATTATGTATATTTATGACATACAACATGATGTTTTGATACCTGTATACATTGTAGAATGACTAAATCAAGTCAACTTACATATATCTATTACCTCACAAATCAATTTCTTTATGGTGCGAGTACTTAAAATCTACTTTCTTAGCAATTTTCAAGTATACAATATATCATTGTTAACTATGGTCACCATAATGTACCATAGATCTCGTTAAGTTGTTTCTCCTATCTAACTAAAATGTTGTATACTTCCAGTAATATCTCCCCCAACCCCTCTACTCCCAGCCTCTGCTGCTTTTCTACTCTCTGCTTCTATGAGTTTGATTTTTTAGATTCTACATATAAAAGAGATCATGCAGTATCTGTCTTTCTATGCCTGGCTTATTTCATTTAACCTAGTGTTTTCCTGTTTCATCCATGTTACCGCACATGACAGGATTTCCTTCTTTTTAAGGCCAAATATATTCTATTGCACACATATATCACATTTTCTTTATCCACTCACCCACTGATGGACACACGGATTGATCCCATGTCTTGACTATTGTGAATAATGCTGCAAGGAACATGAGAGTGCAAATATCTTTCCTATGTACTGATTGCATACCCTTTGAGCATATCTGCCCAGAAGTGGGATTGCCAGATTATTTGATAGTTTTGTTTTTTTATTTTTAAAGAACCTCCATATTGTTTTCCATTATGCCTGTACTAATTTACATCCTCACCCATGGTGTTACCAGAGTTCTATTTTATCCATATCTTCACCAACACTTATCTTTTGTCTTTTTGATAATTGCTATTTTCATGGGTGTGAACTGAATCCAGGTACCATAGTGTCTTACATAGCAGGATGTCTTACAGGCTTGAATATGGAGCTCTATGCTTCTTAAATCCCCCCCTTTTCAATTATGAAACTCTTATTCTCATGAACACAGTAGACCTGTCTTCGGGAAAATTCCTCTATACGTATTTTACATATACTTTAGCAGAATCACAGGGTCCCTGATACTCATTCATGGACCACGTAAATGATCTTGAGCATGCTAGAGTCTAATCCATATCACTTTAAAAATAAGATTGAATTACATGACTGACTGGGTCCAAAGAGAGGGAATCTTGTTCCAGCTGATTTAGTGGGTGAAAACAAGGACACACAAAGAATGCACTATTTTATTTTATATTCTTGATATTCCTCTTGGAATAAGAACTGGTTCTGGATTTTTTTTTTCCTCTTTGCTCTTTCGACTCATCTGCCCTTGTATCCACCTCTGTTTGGACTGCAGCAATGCATAAAGAATGTCTTCTCTACTACCCAGACTCTTAAATCTCCAGCCTCAACTTGTAAAAAGTACCCTCAACAGCAAGTCTTCCCATTCTAAAATTAAAAAATAAATAACTCTGCATTATGCCCCATTCGTTCTACGTGCTCAAGGCTGCCATATGGCTTTAATGGATACCTAGTGAAAATGCATTTAATATCTCATAAAACCAACATAAAGATGTCAAATGCCCATAATTAAAGACAAATCCTCCTTGAGATATTGCTTTATCAATTAGCCACCTGGAGCTGTCTGGCCACGTCCTAATCGATTAGCCAGTTGTGGATGTTTTGAAGATGCACAAGTCCTAAAAAGAGTTGGGGATACTTAGCAAGCTTAGTGGTGATGATAGTGCTGGGATAACTGGACTCAGGATGTTCTCATTATGAAAATGCCTCACGCAGTGTAGTCCCATTCCCTCGGGTCATCACCGTCGGAAGTAACTGAGCAACATCACCCGAGCCCTTTCCTTTGCAGGATAACAGAACTTTGAGTGGCCAGGTGAGAAGCAATAGAGAAAAGATCATAGGAAGTTACTTTCAGAATTAACCTTACTCTCTTGGTGGTCCCTCCCTTTATACAGAAGACAGTCATGTCTCAAGTCCTCAGTTTGCTATGCCAACAGGTCCACAGTAGCTCACTGTCATTCCCCTCCCCATCAATTCTCCAACCAGGTAGCAGCAGCTGAGGGAAATGTCAACTTCATCATCCATAGCCTCTAAGAGCATGCATAAAATAGTGCAGATGCCATGGCGCACTTCCAGAGAGCCCAGTCCTCACGCTATCAAATTTACTTCATTTTCTCTCTTCCCCCACCTTCCACCTACACCCATGTCACTCTTATGTGTATTCCAGCAATATTATTTTTCACTCTAGTGGTTATTCTAACCAGCTTCAGGAAAACAACAAGCTCAGAGTATCTTGATGACTTTGTGGCGATTCCCCAGAGCTTGCAGAATGTTTTCTGTAACAATAATTTTGTCTTCCCTTTTTGGCTTTAAAAACAAAAAGACTATTCCAGTACACAATGACATAGGTCCTTAAAGGGAATATGAGAACGTGCTTTTTGTAAAAGATGGCCAGGATTTGAGAATATCCTTTAGTGGAACTGGGGAAGGAGAGGAGGAGAGGTGGATGCACCACTGTTTATATCACATAGACACCCAAAGGGTGGTTAACAGTTCTGGAAGAACAAAAGCCACAGGGTGGTTATGCAGGAACCATGTGCCTTAGAGAGAGTTAACTAGAAGATTGAGTTTTGCAGGTGTTCTTAAGAAACAGCATAAGTTGGACTTGAGGCTGAAAATAAAACTGGAACTTATGTTTAGAAGCAGCAGAATGTAGCACTATTTCAATGGCAGTGGGATATGGCTACAGTTTTCACGAAGTAAAGGAAGTCTCAAATTACATGATTAAAACCATCTCCTCCTGGCTTCGGGAAGGAGTAGTAGGTGCATTTACAGTTGATAGAAGCCTCTCGAGGACTGTGTATGTGTTTACTGTCAGAGTCTCGACCTTGAGCATCATTTCCATCTCCCCTGCCTGGCAGGCAGGGCCACCTGCCCTCCATGTTGCTGGAGCTGCCTGTATTGGAGCAGGGATGGTTATTCAGCATCTCCTAAGCATATGCAGTTTTACATATAACATTCTTTAATTGTATCTCCACATATGCTCCTCTCTGTGTTTGCTGGAATCTTCCTCCTGTAATTGCTCTGCCTTCGCCATGGGACACTTCACTTTCTAGAAGCTAGCAGCAATGTCTTTTTGTTTTTTTGTGCTTTCTTTCCATCTTTTGGTGGCATTAAGAGCAATGCTGTGAATAAAAAGCCAGCCTGTAAAGGTAGATTGACTTCCTAATTGATTTTTTTTTCTGGGATACATGTGTCTGTGCTTCTGACCAGTATTCTTCAGTAAACTGGGTGTGAAGAGTTTCACATTTCCTTATATCCAATACTTCAGACAATGCCAGATCCCTAAAAGCACCTGCTTTTTCCTGTCCTCATTTTCTTCTACTTGTACCTTTGACGATGAAAGTGCGATCTGTCCATATCCTCTGTTATTGCTTTTATGTGTTCACAGTTAAGAATTGCAATTAGCTAGGCACAATGGCACGTGCCGTAATCACAGCTACTGAAGAGACTGAGGCAGGAGGATCTCAAGTTCAAGGCCAACCTGGGAAACTTAGTGAGACCCTGTCTCAAAACAAAAATTTTTTAAAAAAGTACTGGGGATGTAGCTCCATGGTAAAGCATTTGCCTAGTATGTGCAAGGCCCCAGGTTCCACCCCCAGTATTGGAAAGAAAGAACAAAAAAGAGAAATGGAAGGGGAGGGAAGAAAAGGAAAGGAAGGAAAAGAATTACAGTCAACATTGACTGCATACTTCCTCTCTTCAGGGTTTTGTGCTGAATACTTTACAACATTTCTTCCAACCAACAGCTCTAGGAAGTTGGCACATTGTACCAACAGGGAAACTAAGAAAGGGCATTTTATCAAGACTGAGTTAAAATATTAAGAAAAATAAATGGAGACAGAATACGAGATGAAACAAGGGTAGCAGACATTCATGGTTGTTGAAAGTGGGTGGTGGGGAATATGGGTTCATGGGACTCTTCTCCCTACTTTCATGTTTGAAAATCTCCATAAATAAAAAATGGATTATAAATTTGAATTGATGAAATAAAGGAAGGTTATCAAGAGAAATAACATATCTTCTTTTTCTGATTCTGGCTAAAATTATTTGAGCACTCCTTACTAATATGGAAAATGCTCAATATAGCCAACCTCTATTCTCAAAGTCCATACTTAGGTAGTATGTTTCCAACGATTTTACCTCCCGAGGCCTTAATGTCTTCAGATTTCCTGTCACTTTCCTCCTGTCACAAAATAGACTCAGTATTCCACAGAGTCTATTTTGTGCCCCAGGAAGACATAAGGGCATGTTCTTTCAAATACTATAAAATAATCTCAGTGCTTTCTTCAGTTGTGATAATGTGCACATTTTCCAGTAACTTTTCTCCCATGCAAACTGCTGCTTTCCCATGTTGCCTGTGCCGCCGCCTCATTTTCTTATTGTTAACTGAAGAATTGTTCGTCTCTATTTAGACTTCAGCTCTGCATCTGCTTTATGCTGTTCCATCTGTTCTGCATTGTAGTTTCTTTGTAATATATTAGGTGCAGGGTAACATTTAAAGAGACAGTCAAGTTTGCATGAGCCTTGAGCTTTCTCTCCCTGGTGGGAAAGTCTCTTAGACTATTAAGAGAAATGGAAATGGCATTTTGTTACCATGTAGCAACCACTTTACCTTTGGAAATTGGTGCAATTGCTTTGCTTTCAGTCTTCTTCTCTTTGCCTTCGCCCTTGGCATCATCCGAAAACCTTTCTCAGAGCTAAGCCATGTGGATTCTCTGGGCAGACAGTGATAAGTCAAACACTTCAGCACCAAATGAACAGGTATATAGTGCATTGAAAGTTCAGAAGTTCCTCTGTCTCCACGTGTCTCTTTGTCTCATACGAGGCATGAGAGGCTGCTGACCAGAGGAACGGCAGTTTCAGCGCGTGACTTCTGAGTCAGCATGCTTGGAACCAAGATCTACCTCTGCAGCTAGCCTTCCCCAGGTTCAGCTGTGCCTTCCGTGAAATGACAGGATTCATACCTACCTTATAGCATTGTCGTGAAGATATGCAGTTTCCAGCATAGGACCCTTGTCACCTATTGCAAAATCTTTATAAATGGTGAGTAGCCATCATTACTGTTAACTCTGAAGTCACAGGCAGCATGGAAAAAAAGTGTTCACTGTGGACAGTAGCAGCTACCAAAAATATAATAATAATAATTTGTTTCTTGGTTGCCAAATTAAGTCAAAACCAATTTTCACATTAACAGCAGGGATTTGCTAACTTAGAAAACACAGCTACCAGTGAGACTCCAAAAGAAGGTCTTTGAGGCTGACGTTCATTTAATGTGTCATATTCACTGTGGGAGGAAACTTTTGCTGAAATGTGAGAGTCTTGTTGAATTTATTTTCTCCCTTTCTTGTCTACCCAACTGTCATTATATGTATCCTCAGAGGTGCAAGTTTTCTGACCCGGGCTTGGTTAGGACCGAAGTTTCATGCTTTGATTTTGTTTTGTGTTTGAGGTTAGTGATGAAGAATTCAAAAGAAGAACCGTTGAATGCTCTAGGGGAAAGTCTAGACGTCACCTTATTTCTATTTTCTGTAAAGTGGGAAATGACAAAGAACAGTAATGCTAATAAGTGGTGCTGTGTCTAGTGCAGTTCAAAAAATAATTTACTACTTCTGAGGAAATGGAAGCCTTTGATGAAAGCAGCTTTTTGGACAAACAAAAAACTCTAAGACTGATTAAAATTTGATTGTAACATCTGTATTCATTCATCTACACTTTTAACAAACATTTATAGAGCATTTTCTTTGGGCCAGGGCTTTGGTAGACACTGGAATACTAAAAGGAGTAAGACTATTATAAAAGGAAGGAGAAAGTGCAATCACATTCTGTAATTTGAGGAGAGTTTCAGAAAGGGGTCATTGCCAATCCATGGACTGGGTTTAGGTAATGTGACAAGAGATGGTGCAGTATACCCAAGAGACCATAACAGCTGGGACTACCCTCTGACCTAAATGAGCAATGGGAAGAGATCAGTGCAGTAACCGAGAGAGACCAGGATGAAGAGGGCTACCTGGGGGAGATGCTGCCTACTCAGGATGCCCTGCCAGGGAGGTAGCCAAGGAGGATAAACACTCTTCTGCTTTCTCTAACTTCCCATTGACAAATCCCCACTAAGAGCCACAGGGAAAGGGTAATCAACAGGTCACAGAGCAGGGTAGAGAAGGTAGAGAACAGATTTGAAAAGGGCAAAGGGAAGACTACAGCACAACTGTGAACTCCCCCAAGATACTCAGTCTAACGACAGGAGACCGACATACAAGCAGGTTGATTTTAATATATTCTATAATTAACATGATGCTAACTTTTACAAAATAACATAATAACCCACATAAAACTACTAGCTCTAGTATTAGGGAGTGTTTATCCTAGACCTCAGAGGCAAAGTACAAGTTTTTTTGGGTGACAGGAGAAAAAGGAGGATAATCACAAGGGGCAGAAGAAAAGCCAAGTGCATCAATCACACAAATACATGAAGCTTGCTTAGAATTCATCAGTGTAGCCGGACATAAGGTATATGGACCATGGGCAATGGGTTTGGGGTGTAATGAGGCTTTGATGTGATTGTTGGAGAATATTATCCAGACTAACCAGAACGTGGCTAGTAACCAAGTATGAGAAACGTCTCATGCTTCCACATTCTGAGAGGAGACATCTGCTTTGCCCCCCACTGTATATCAGCACCTAGAATAGCAGCCGGCATGGGCTAATCGCTCGGTCGCTATTTGTAGAAGGAATGAACAAGCAAGCAAAAGAACCTCTGTACCTGAACCTACATCTTCTTTTTATTAGAATTAAACTTGACACATATTAGCAACTGGTACCATTTTGACTCTTCCTTTTTGTTCTAGAAATGAGTATATCTCAAGAAAAGTAGCTTCCTGGAGCTAGCACAAGAAAGGAAGTCAGGGCATTTATGACATCTGTTCATCACTGGAAACATTGTTTAGCCTCCTGTTTCTCTGCTCTCCTGTCTCTAAAGTGGGAGTTTTGCTGTCTACTATCTCATAAGGTCACAAGGTTATTGTGAAGATCAAATAAGATCAACAGGGCCTTGACAGGCCTGAAGTATTTTACAGATAAGAGGCAGGAATGTTTTCTTCTCCTGCATCCAGAGGGACTGAGATGGGCCATGTTAGTGAATTTTTCAATTAATCCAATTATTTTCCATTAAATCAGGGTTTCTCAGTCTTGTTACTGTGCATATTGGAGTCCGGGTACTTTGTTGTGGGGACCTCTCCTGTGCATTTTAAGATGTCCTGCAGCATCCCTGACTTCTTTTTTTTTTTTTTTTTTTTTTT
>PVJS01008295.1:0-53521 GCA_004027185.1 Glis glis | reverse complement strand
CACACACACACACACACACATATACATACATGCACACACACACACACACACACACACATATACACGATAAATTGTGGAATAACCCTGTATAACCTTTCACAAACATGGAAACAGCTAATAGTTATTACTGGCATTGACAATTCTCTATTAAAAATACATTAATATAGATTTACTGTGATCCCAAACAAAATCTCAGCAAGTTATTTTGTAAATACTAATGTAATGATACTAAAATTTATATGGAAAAACCAACAACCTTATATCCAGTGCAATATTGAAGGAGAAAAACAAAGTCAAGACATTAGCATTACTTGATTTCAAGACTTTCTTTGAAGCTACAGTAATCAAACAGTGAAGAACTGGCAGAAGAGTAGACATAGAAATCAGGGGAATAGGAAAGAGTCCACAAACAGACCCACAAAAATATAGTTAATTGATCTTAACCAGGGGGCACAGATAATACAATGGAAAAAATGTATTTTTCAAGAAATGTTGCTAGTGGATATTTGTGTACAACAAAATCAAGCTAGGCACAGACCTTATATCCATCACAAAAATTAACCAAAAGTATATCATATGTCTAAATACAAAATGCATTTGTCTAAATACCAGACCATAAAACTAGAAGATAACACAGGAGAAAATCTAGAACTTGTGTTTTCAGATACAATAACAAGGAGTCAAGATTTCAGATCAGAGACACCCAACACTCATCTGCTTCTTCACAAGACAAAATAAAGACCGGTTATGTAGCTACACATGTTGAGGTATATATGTGTCTTGGGTGGGGAGCATAGGCAAGTGCTAGAGTTCAACAGTAGAGAGTCAGTGACCAAGTGTAACTCAGAAATATTAGATATTAGTATACTAAGAGAAATAGAGTGCCCCAGCACTGAATAATCAGTGGCTCAGCAGCTGGAGGAGAGTGTCTCCTTAGTGGGAGAATGGGTAAAAAAAAGAGAGTCCTGGTGATCTCCACAAACAGAATCTAGCATAGAGTCTAAATGGACAAGAGACTTTGGATTTACATAGCAAGCTGTCACTTGAGAAGAAATTCTTTGCATTTCTCAGTGTATTAATAAAGTTCTATAACTGGGTACCCAGTTATAGGATGGTGAAGGGTGCCATTGTTTAAGCTTACTCTTAGGGGAATAATACCCCTGCATTTTTCTATTTCCAAGACCATTCAGCTTCTTCCATGCATTGGCTCTGCAGGCAACAGTCCTGAGAGTGGGTTTCGGCCCAGGGGTAGTGACTCTGACCCAAATCCTCTGAGAATTCGAGGTGGTATCAAGTGCAGACTGGGGAGGGGAATGAAGTGGAAGATACTTCCCTCTAAAGCAGTAGTCCTGACAATCTGTTGTTAGAGCCCTGAAGAAGTAACAGTCGTGTGTGAGGTTTTCCCAATACAACTTTGGGGGTTCCAGGAACATAGGTGGTGTATCGCATGGGACCTGCCATCTCCCTTCCAAAACAGACCTTTGTGGCCCTGTGGCCTTCCTACCTCCCAAAAAGTGGCACCCAGGGTTGCATTCCAGCATTTGTTCTGCCCTCAAAGCCTGCATTCCAGGGAGCTGCAGCAAGAAACCTTGCCTGGGGAGCTCTGCGTTCCATGTTGGCTCATTGTCATACCTCAGCACAGGCTCAGGGACTAGGGGAGAAGCTTTGCCTTGTGAGTTCTTCCTTCTGTGCTGGCTCATTCACAATGTGCAAGGTGCTGAGAGGAACTCCACGAAGCTTTAGCCACAAGTCACTCCTGACAGTCATCTTATGAGCACCATACCAGAAAGTATTGGGGCGTGAATAGCTCCTAGCCATCACTTTATTATTTTTCTTCTTGCTGTTTCTTATTCTCCCTTTTATCCTCTTTTTGTTATTTTCCATTTTCCTTTTCTTTTTTCACTTTTTACTTTTCTCCTAATTTCTTTATGCTTTATTTGTTTTTTCAAAAACTTATTTTATTGTCTATTTTCTTACCCTTTGCTTTCTGTTGTTAATGTTATTATTGTTGTTTTGCTGTTTTTATCTTTTTAATTTTTATTTATTTATCTTTTTATTTTATTCCGTATTTTTCTACATCCTCTTTTCTGTTGCTTGGTATGGTTTGGGACTGGAATGTCCCCTAAAGGTTCATTTGTGAAAGACTTGGTCCCTAATACAGCAATGACTGGGGGGGGGAGTGATAGGATTATGAGGACTGTAACCTCATCGGTGGATTAATCCTCATAAGCGAATTGATTCACTTGATGCATTAATGATTTGAATGGACTACTAAGAGGAGGTACAAATGTAATCAGGTGGGGCAGGGTTTAGGGAAGTAGGACTATATCCTGTTCATAGTCTCTCTCTCCCCCCACCCTCTCTCTTTCTCTCTGCTCTGCCTCTGCCTCTTGGCTATCATGAGCTGCGGAGTCTCTTTGGTCACATACTCCTGCCACTATGATGTTCTGCCTCCCCTCATGTCTAAAGCAATGGAGAGAGACGACCAGGGACAGAAAGCTCTGCAACCATGAGCCAACACAAATATAGCTGTTGGAAGCCATCTTAGCACACACAATGAGGTCACCATGTCAGACGGGCTCAGCTAAGTACATTGTACATGGATGAGTGGAAATTGTCTGCAAGCAGACAAGCTTCCTTAGACTGGATGGGACCAATAAGCAAGGTAGATTTTGATGACCTCCTATTCTCCAGAGTATGTTTACCTTGCCCCTCCCTAATCCTGGCCTGTGCCTGCCTCTCCCTAAAGCTTATCCCATGCCTGACTCTCCCTAAGCTTAACCCATGACTTCCTTGCCGTTTAATCATTTTTTAGAAATGCTTTGTTTAAACCCTTACTAAAAAAAATGACACTGGTTGAAGGAGGAGCAGAAGCTTTTTCTGCTTTCTCCCCAGCAGCCCCATTTCTCTAATAATAATAATTCTGACTCTAAAAATTATTTCTGACTCTTGAGTCATTCGTGCGAGAGATTTCTAACAGCAGCAGCTTCCATGGCAAGTAGCATCCATGACATCTATCCTCCTCTAGGTAGTTCTTATCAGGTATTCTGCTCATAGCAATGAAAAGTTGACCTGCACATTGTATTATAACTAATCTAAAGAGAATTTTAAATATATAAAGGGTTGTGTGTAGGTTATATGAAAGTATTATGCCATTTTGTATAAGGTACTTGAACTTTTGCAGACTCTGGTATCTGAGGGCATCCTGGGACCAATTCCTCATGGATACTGAAGGATGACACACCTGAACAATATTAGTGACCTAGAAGGCCTGGCTGGCTTGATGTTTATCCTTAGAATCAATGTGTGCCATATTTTCTTGAGGGAAGCTGGGTAATCAAAAGGGGTGGAAAAAACAAAGTTTCTCCTGATGAGTGTGGTTCTTGCCCTCATTCTCACTGGTCCTGGACAAGGGATCAGAAACTATAGTGATAAGGGCAAATGGCATTGGAATACTTCCAGAGTTATACCCAGTCAGCATTTACCTCTAGGACATATTATCCCAAGCACAGTTAATGGGATCTACCATTCCTCATTCTCATAGTAAACAAGTTGGTCCCTGTAATTAAGGAGAATTCCACTTGCCAAACTCCCTAATTTCTAGTTTAACAAAGGAGATAGTTTAATGCTATGGAATGATGTAAAATTAAATTAGAACCTGGACTTCTGACTCAACATAGTGCTGAGAGTGTGTTTAATTATGGAAAAGAGTACATACATATTCCCTAATCTATGAATAAGAAAATCTTCCTCTCAATCATCTCACAATTCATTAAGAGCACTAAAAAATGAATTTTTAAAAAAGAGAACAGGCATTTTCCAAGGATGAGAGGAATTTTTTCTTAGTAATTACCTATGAGCACAACAAATAGACCTAAGCACAGTAAAAATGTGGAATACAAAAAGTAAAGAGAAGCCGGGCGTGGTGGCGCACGCTTGTAATCCCAGTACTTTGGGAGGCGGAGACCGGAGGATCTGGGTTCGTGGCCAGCCTCAGCTCTCTCTCTCTCTCTCTCTCTCTCCTTGTCTCTCTCTCTCTCTCTCTCTCTACCTAGTGAGGCCCTCCGCAACTTCGTAAGACCCGGTTTCAAAATAAAGTATAAAAATAGGGCCGGGGGTGTAGCGCGGAGGTAGAACGCCCCTGGGTTCAATCCCCGGTACCAAAAAAAAAAAAACAAAAATAAAAAATAAAAAAATATATAAATAAAAAGTAAGGAGAGGATCAGCAGTACACCGAGGTAAACAGGAAGAATGGAAATGCATAGGCACCACTAGATACGGCACTAGGAGCTTCAATTTCCTTTCTGTAAGTATTGCAACTTCTTACTAACCTTTTAGTAAGATAAGGGCCATCTTGTAGAAGAAGGATCAAGATCCAGGGGATGCCTCTTTGACATACTGTCTAGCTATCCTCCACTTCAATTTTTTAATTGCTCATCCTAGCAACATTTTAAGTGCCCAGTATGTCCCACCCATTATAATTAACACCAAACTTTTAAAAGACGAGAGTGTTTAGAAGTGAAGTTAAATACTAGGGAACTTTCTAAGGTTAATTGCCAATTACTGAGGATGCTCTCAGCAAAAACTTTTTGAAAGCAGTCCATTTCTCATTTATGGAGCTATTTGAACACAGCTCAGTCAGGTCAGGATCTGTTGACCTAAATCCAGAATATTCTCTGAAGAGAGAAACAATGGCAGCAATCCTGCAGAGAAGAAATCAAGAGAAATGTCACATTTCAAAGGAGAAAATGAGTTGTTTTTCCATTCAGCTGATTACTAGAACTTTGGCTGTAGCAAGTTGGAAGAGGCAAACTTCCTCGTGAATATAAATAGAATAAGGTTCTCCAACAATCTATCTTCTTTTTTTTAATGTTCATTTATTGGTGCATTGTAATTATACATTTTGATATATGTCAGGGTATCAACATCATACATGCACACATTGCTCATTTAGCCCTCCCTCCAATCCCACCCTGTTCCCTCCCCCTTCCCCCCCCTCATGTTCCGGATAATGATTGAGTTTTGTAAGTTTGTGTATCTTCTAAATGTCCCTAGTCACTTTTCATTTTAATTTTTAAAAATTCATGTAAACTGCTTTGTTTCTGGAAATGTTTCTCAATATATAAGTTATACATACACAGTAGCAGACAGTGCATGCTCATTTTTTTTTACTTTTCTTTTTCTACTTACAAAATATACTTTCTAAAAATCTCATCTTAAAAATTCAGACTTTCAAGAAATATAGTGTGTTTGCCTACATTCCCACTAATATTTTACTTTTAGAATATCCATTCTGCCTTGTAGGAGAGTCAAAATATTATCCATTTAGGAACTGGTAAATTTAGAAAGTCCTCCCTTTGTACCAGTGCTCAGCCTGAGATGTGGGGAGGGGGCAGTCTCTGGGCTTTCTTGTCCTTGGTGCACTGTGATCTAAGTCCTTACTGTGTTAGGCATGCCATCTCGGTAAGTCACTGCTAAGCCATCGCTCCTTGCTGTTTGTCAGGCCTCTCTGAGCGTGGCTCTATATACCTGCTGAGGGCACAGGAGGCATTTTTCTACATTAACACCCCACTGTGGTGTGAATAATGCTCCTCGATGCTAAGGTGTTTTTCCTCTTCTTCGCTACCTGTGAACCCACCAGAAATTATTCTATTGATCCTGGCTCCTGCTGGAAACTCAGAGAATTTTGCCTAAGAAACATGTCTTTACATGTGTTACTGAGCCACCCTTTCTGCTGCTCCGCGGTCTCTGTAGTTGAGCATATGTGATACTGATATGGAGAAGATAAGAATGCTGTTGTTCAAAGCTTTATCTGGGAGGTGAGACTCAGATCTTTTCTATGTTAACCTCTGTTATTGTGGGGTTTTGGTGTTCCATGACTGATGGTTAGTGGACTAACATGGAGGCATGACAGAGTCTTTTGAATGCTAAATCATTTGCATCTCTCATTATTCTCATTGTTCTTGGAAGGAGGCAATAGATCTTGGCATTTTAATTGGTTTCTTAGATTTTTTGCTGTCTCTTTTCAGAGACCATGGAAATAGAGCCCTGTCCAACATCTGGGAAAGGGCAGAGTAAATAGGAAATATAGAAAACTTGAGGTGTGGAGCATGGGTAAATATAACAAAATAATATATGTCCACCCCTCTATATTGGAAAGATTTTTTGGGGGGGTTAAAGTTTACTGGGGATTGAACTCAGGGGATTTTACCTCTGAGCTACACCCCGATCCTATTTTTAAAATTTTAGAACAGGGTCTCACTAGGTTGCTGAGCATCTTGCAAACCACCTGGTTTGCCCTCAAATGCCCAATCCTCCTGTCTCAGCCTCCTAAGTACTGGGATTACTAGTATGCATCACTGTGCTCAGCAAGAGCTTTGTAAACATTATTTTTAAGTTGTGGGTAGTACTGTATTATTTTCATATTTAACAAGTTTGTAATTGAAAGGAACTTTTTTGCTGTTATCAATAATGCTATAAGAAACACCATATACCTTCATTGTTACTTACATATATGAATACATATTTTTATTTAAGTCCTTACAAATGGAGTTCCTATGTCAATAGATGAATACATTTTATATTTTGAAAGTCATTGCAAAAATTCCCATCAAAGAAGTTACACTAAGTTAAAATTCCATTAACAAAGTGTCAGGTAGTATTTGTAAATGTATATTTTCCATATTTAAATCCACCTGTCACAATCTTGACTTTAAAGAAGGCATAGAATTTAATTTAAAGGATAAATTGGACATATACTGTACCTAGAATTATTTAAAATCTCAATGATGACAAGAATAATCATTATATTATGTTTGCATTTTGTAATGAATTTCACTACCTACTTTCTTTTGCAGATTATAAAATACATAACCATTTTCTTGAAAATGTACTAGAATATAAGCTCTCTGAAGCAGGGAGCTAGACTATTGATGCAATATGTAGATAGGTTCTGGCTACAGAACGTGGGCTCAATGAGTGAATGAATGAACACAAATGCACAAATAAAAAATGAGTAAACAACTCTGATCTCCAGAAATATTAAACAAACAAAAGTACCTGTGATTCACATCTCTTTATAGAGAACATTGCCTGAGCAATGAGATCTTCAGAGTTCTTGCTGTGATAGCCATTACTAACTGAAATGAAGTCGAAATGAACTCCCAAACACATCGTGACAGGAGAGATAAGAACAGATTGTGCTATGGTTTTTATTTTCCCCCACCTACCCTCCAATTTCACATGTTGGGCAATGTAAGCCTCAATGCCAAAGTGTTGAGAGGTGGATATTCAAGAGATGATTGGGTCACAAGGGCTCTGTCTCATGAATAAATTAAGGTCATTATTATGGGAGTGGGTTCCTTGATAGAGAGGATTAGTTTACTCAGTTTTCTCTCTCTGTGTTACAGGTGCCTGCTTGCCTTTCTGTCACACCAGAGGTCAGTGTCATGCTCTAGGCCTGGTCATCCTCCAGAACAATGAAGCAAATGCACTTCTATTTTTCATAATTTACCAAATCTGTATGGCTTACCCAGTCTGTGATATTTTGTTAGAGCAGAAGGAAAAGGACTATGACAGACCGGGAGTGAAGAACTGAATGCACAAGACTAAATGTCTGCATGCAGTTTTTTCCCTCCCATCTTTGGACAGATTGTATTAGTAACCCTGTAACTCACCAAGAAGTAGCTCCTGAGGTATATCATGTTATTTGGGGACTTTAAAAGTTTGGATTTAGAATGTTACCCTAACCCTCACAGAAACAAGGTAGCAGTGTTGGAAGTGGGGCTTGGTTGTAAGGAGGGGTCCCTGGGGTTGTGGCCTTGGGAATTATATATAGTTCTCTCCTCCCATTGCTCGCTCTCTCTTCCTTCCAACCTCCATGATGTGAGAGTAGAACCCTTGCTCTCTCTCTCCTCTTCCAACTGCCATGCTCTGATCTCTACAGACCTGGCCTGCATGGACTGAACCTCTAAATCTCCAAAAACTGTGAGCACATAAATCTTCCTTCCTCTAAATTGTGTGGTCAGTTATTTTTATTACATCAGTTAGAATGTTCATTGAAGCAGGGGGCATCAGTGACTTTAAAAATATTTATGCTTATTAAGTTTAAATATGTCTAAATTTGGCCTCTCCATTGGTCTACAGACTTTGTGTAAGGGATATCTACATTTTAACCTACTAGTGTTTCCAAGATTCTCCTCTGATTCTATCATGTAAGTTTAATCCTATATCCTTGCCTTTTCCATCATGGTCAGCTCAGCCTACCCTGTCTTGTCCTGTCTTACTTTTTGCTGCTCACCCTGAACTGGTAGGAAATACTCTCCCATATAAAGAAAGGTTTAAATAAGTGAGCACTACATTTAAAGTGTGTCTGAATTACCTTGAGAAATTTGGGAGAAGTAAAATAGATAATATCTCAATAAAAAAAATTTGCTTTTTTTCTCTCTTTTTTGGGGGTGCTGAGAATTAAAGCCAGGTGCATTCTACCTCCAAGCTATAACTCCAACTCTTTTTTTTATTTTTAAACTAAGTTTTGCTAAGTTGCTGAGGGCCTCACTAAGTTGCTGAGGCTAGCCTCTAATCTACGATCCTTCTGTCTCAGTCTTCCAGGTACTGAGATTACAGGCATGTGCCACCACACTTGGCGGATCTGTATTGTAATATCTGTACAGAGGATAGGATAGAATGCAATGTCTAAATGAGCTGAATTTGACCATTAGAACTGAGCATGCATCAAGCTGGGACCCTGGAAATGCCTTCCAACACAGCATATTTATATTTTTCAGACAAAGATCTAAGTAGAAAATAAAATACCCTAAGCATTTGTAACCAAGCTTCTCTTGGGATCAAAGCTTGAATTTAACTTGCCCTTGGGATATGGTGAACCCAAACGAAAAATTTTACCCTTTATAATAATTTTAAATGATTCTTGACCAAGGATAAGTCTAGCATGCTTCTCAGAGACAAAGATAAAGCCAGCTAGGAGTTTTCATCCATAATTATTAATATACCGGTAAAGTATTACTGCAGATGAGCTGACTTAACAAGAAAAAGGGGGAAGGGTTACAGCATGAATGGGGATCAGGAGATACAGCAAATGGGGAAAATATTAAATGATAGAGACACAATATGCCTTGCTTGGGGCTGGAGATGCAGTTCCATGGTAACATGGCTGGCAGGTTCTACACAGCACCTCTCCCAGAAATGCTCCCATGACAGCCCAGGAATGTCCTCATGACATGAAGGCTCATTTTACTCAAAACAGGGGATCCAATAAAGAGAGAAAGAGAGAAGGAAGCTTTGTCATTTCTATCTTCTAACCTTGGAAGTCACATAGCATCAGTTCTTCCACATTCTAGTAGTTAGAATTAAAGCAGTAAATTTGTCCCACATTCAGGGAAGGAGTGTCAAAATTTTTGTAGATATGTTTAAAAACTACCTTACCTAGGTCTTTGAAATGGAACTGCAAATCACCCAAAACCCAGGCCCAAGAACCAAATACCAAGGTGAGTTTCTAAACAATTCAGAAATGTATGTACAGAAATAATAAACCACAGCCCATAAAAATTAAAATTTGGAGGGCAGTTGAATAATACCTTTTAAAAGCTAACAAAAATAACCTTTAATGCAGAATTTACAACTGCATATACTATGGTTCAAAAGTGAGTAAATATAACAAAAGTTTTCAAACAATCAATAAGCTGCAAAATTTACCATCACTAGATCTTTCCTGAAAGTAATAAAAAAAAAAACTGAAGGATGGCAAATAGAAAAGAATAAAGTGAAGTCGGGCGTGGTGGCACACGCTTGTAATCCCAGTACTTTGGGAGGCAGAGACCGGAGGATCCGGGTTCGTGCCCAGCCTCAGCTCTCTCGCTCTCTCTCCCTGTCTCTCTCTCTCTGTCTCTCTCTCTCTCTCTCTCTCCCATTCTCTCCTTTGTGAGGCCCTCCGCAACTTCGTGAGACCCGGTTTCAAAATAAAGTATAAAAAAAATAGGGGGTGTTGGGCGGAGGTAGAACGTCCCTGCGTTTAATCCCCAGTACCGCAAAAAAAAAGAATAAAGTGAATATATGTTTATATCTAGATACTTATTGGGTTTGCAATATAATGATGATAATTAATAACCTGGTGTGGATCAAATCAAAGTGAAATGCAAAATTAAGAATCAGGGAGAGAATGCTTAAAGCTAGGACATTCTAAGCATTGTTTGGAGATGGCTAATAAATTTGCTTATTGTTGGTGTTATTAACATAATGAAATAGTTCAAACAGAATATAGACACTACAAATAGTGAAGAAGAAAAAGGAGTAATAATATTTATTCATTGCAAGAGAGGGCGGCATAAACAAGGACATGCTTTATGTGCTTTAATTAGAAAGCACAAAGTAATATGGAAGAAATAAATATTAATTTTTAATTATCACACTCAGTGAAAGAAGACTAAATTTCCAGATTAAAAAATAAAATAGCAGCAGTTGAACATTCTCAGTTTATTTTGTTAAAACTAAAATCACAGGACAGGAAAGTAAGAGGTTTAAAAAATATTAAGGAGTTAGACCACATACACATTAAGAAACAGATGAAAAAATCAATCCATTAGGTAGACATAAAATCCTACAAACGTCCTATTTATTTTAATAATATCAAATAAAAAGTTGAAACATTTATTTCAAAATTACCAAGAAAAGTTAACAGATTTTCAAACATAGAATTTATCACCTTTTATTAATCACTAAAACAAATAGAAAAAATTAATGACTATAGAATATTTCATTGAGATAATGAGGTAACTTAACTTTAGACAAGTGTAGACTCCAATTCTGAGAAATTATAAAACTTCTATTTTATTTAGCCATACTGTATTAGTCTATTTTCTATTGCTGATAGCACAATACCACAGACTTGGTAAGTTATAGAGACAAAAAGTTTATGTTGGCTCACAGTTCTGGTTCAACATCAAGAGGCTATGTCTGGTGATGGTCTTCTTGCTGGGAGAGTCCCAAAGGCAGAACAACACCCACCAAGAGACAGGGAGCTCACAGGTTCTTGTCTTTCTCCCTCCTCTTATAAGGCCATTAATATTTAATGATGAGGGCTCCACCTTGATGATCTTATCAAATCCTAAGTATTGTCCAAAGGTCCCACCCCTACTAAATGCCATGTTCAAATTAACTTCCTTCTCTCCTAAGACCTCACAATAGAAATTGCATTTCAACATGAGTTTGGGAGGGGACAAACCAAATTCAAACCACAGCATATACTTTGAAATCTTTACACAAATCAACTAAGTATCATATTATGCAGGAATTTTCAACAAATCCCAAAGAGCTGGATAGTATAGATAGATGATAGATGATAGATAGATAGATATATAGATGATAGATAGATAGATGATAGATAGATAGATAGATAGATGATAGATAGATAGATGATATGTAGATAGATGATAGATGATAGATCAATCAATCAATAGATATTCTCTATGCCTAATTCAATGAAATCAATACTTATGTGAATGCAAAAATTAACAAGAAAAACTCTTATAGATAGATAGGAAAAATATTTTAAAATTCCATCATTTAATGCATGGCTTCTTTGGAATAAAGTTAGATAAATGAATTACTGAAACAAAAATGAAAGCCCCAGAACAGAACAATGCATATTAAAATAAACTTGAAATATGAGAAATGGAAAATTTTAAATCAGTAGGGAAAGTAAGAGCTTATTCAACATGGCGATGAGGCATCTGTTTTTCCATATGACAAATAAACAAAGAAACAGCCAAAAAAGATTCTCGTGTCACTAGAAATAAAAGTCATTTCCAGATGAATTAAAAGCATAAATCTAAGATGAGCAAGTTATACTTTTAGTGGAAAATAAGAAATTATCTTCATGGATGTTTGGTAGGTATGGATTTCTGCACAAGATAATAAAAGAGGGAACAGTGAATTCAAGTTAATACATATTACCATGTCACCATTAAAGACATCAGTATTGGAAATGTTAACATAAGCAAAAAAAAGAGAGAGAGACTGTAGAATTGTCAACTCATATAGAAAGAAAAGAAATTGTCAACAGTACAGACACAAATGTATTAATTTTATAAGGTATTAGCTTTAACAAATTAATATGAAAAAGAGGATCAACTGCAAAAACACAGTAACAGCACAGGCATTACATGTGAAAGAAAATTCACACAGAAACAAATACACATATGCAAGCAAACACACATTTCAATACCATTAATGTTTATAACAGTGCAAATTAAAACAGCAATGTAATATCATTTCATCCCATAAGACTGTTAAAAATTCCATACATATGTACCAGGAACCATGTACAAGATTTTTTTAAAGCATTGCTTATGATAATGAAACATTTTAAAAAATGAATAGTACAATGGATAAAAAACAATGATTTTGTTTTGTATTATAAATGATGATTGACATTGAAAACTGGATAAATTAATTTAGAGTGACAAGGCACAAAATATGCATATCCAGCATCTTAAAAATCAGTAGACAGAAAATTTGTCAAATTGTGACATGTTCGTGTGGTCAATTTAATTTTTGTAGAATACTAAGATTTATACCAGCTCATTGGAGAAAATTTTATTCACATTTTGATAAATTCACTACTTATATAGGCTACTTTAATAGGGAAAATTACAGTTTGATTTATCCTCTGAAATCATTTAGATTTTATTGGAATTGGGCCATTTCTTTTATTCTTGTGTATTATGTATTCTTAATCAAACATACGTTGTTTTCATATGCTTAATGTTTCTAACAATTATATTCTTTATATTGATAAAAGGTTTGCTCTAAGATTTATGATTATTTTTCAAAGCACCTTGAACAAAATAAACACCTAAGAAATGTTCATTGAATAAGTTGCTTTTTATGTGTTTGGATTGTTTGCACATGAAAACCTTTTTCTTCAATGCTATGATGAATGCTTTTTCCTCATGTATGTAATGAAGAAACCTAATCAAATGTCCCATCAATAATTGAGTGCCATGGCAATAGTTAAATGATTGGTGCCCAATTTTTAATCAAAGTGAGTCATAAAGGGATATTATTTAAATCATTTTATAGGATCTTCCCAGAAACTTAGCCTTCAGGAGTTATCAGGAGGGATATTGTGATAAACATTGTTGCCTTGCTAACATGCCTGTATCTTTTTCTCACCAAGTGCACATTTTATTTGTTGTTCATTAAATTACCATTTGTGATTTTTCATGATTTAAATAGTGTTATGCAGTAGAGTTTTGAAGAAATATTTTAATAAAAAAGTTTTCTGAAAATTCTGAAGTGGTAAAAACTTGTTTGGTAAATTTATTATTTGATTTTCTTATTCTTCCCAACAAGTCTAAGAAAAAATGGATAGATTATATTTATGTATTTTTCTTTTAAGGAGGCTTAATAAATCAAATATGAAATTATTTTGCTTACTCCATAATGAAATTAGAAGACTTCACAAAGGAGAAAAATGAGATAAAATATTGCTCTTTTTCTTTTAAGTATATAATTATGGTAAAAAGAAGAAACACATTTTGGATTGTACTAAGACTACAGAACCCACTTCTCTTGGAATTAATCTTGCCTTTATCTCCTGGAAACTGTAGAGATGGACCAATGACAAAGGTGTTTTCTCAATGAGGAACTGATTCCTGTCTTTGTCTGGCACATGAACAGCAGACTCACCCAGTCATAGTGACCCATGCTTTTTGATTACATTTGCATAACTATAAAAAGCTGGAAAGACTAATACATGGTGTCAGATATCAGGCACATGGTTATATTAGAAGGTGTGGAGAGGGTAGTGATTGGCAGGTAGCATGATGTAAATTTTATTTGAATTCTACATCTGTTTACATTGATATGTTAATTTTGATATTACTTGATAATTTTTAATGTATGCATTTTCTATATGTATTCTGCTTCAATTAAAACAATGAAACAGCCAGATGTGATGGCATGTGTCCGCAATCCCAGTACTTTGGAGACTGAGACAAGAGGATAACAGGTTCAAGGCCAGCCTCGCTAACTTAGTGACACCCATTTAAAATGAAAGAATTAGGAAGGAAGGAAGGAAGGAAGGAAGGAAGGAAGGAAGGAAAGAAAGAAAGAAAGAAAGAAAGAAAGAAAGAAAGAAAGAAAGAAAGAAAGAGAAAGACCCTGGATGTATAGCTCAGAGGTAGAATGGCCATGGATCCAATCCCCAGTACCAAAAAACAAAGGCAAACCAAAACAAAATTCAAATAAAGAAACAATGAAACAAGCAAATTTAAAGAAAACCATATGTCCTTTTGTCTCAGTATCTTTATTCATAAGTGAAGATACAATCTGCAGAAAACATGACTGCATAGAAGTCACACATACACAAAATATACAGAGAAGAATATATACCCCAAGTTGTTTGGGAATCACTGCTAAAAAATGCCAATGTAGAAAAATGACTACTGAGCCAGTGAAGTGCATCCTTGGTGGGCTCAGCTCCATGGCTATCTTTGTCCCTGAGTTAGCACTCTTTCCTGCTAGGCTCCACAACTGAGAAGTGGCAAAGCAGAGCTGGTAGTGACAAAGGATTCATGACCTTAGTGTAAGTGGATAGCTGCCCAGGTCATCAAAGATAAAGAAGATGATCATCAGGGATGTGTTTTGTCCATATTGTACGCATAATCAGGGATGAGAGAAGAGTTTAGCCAATACTAAGGGATCAGCCCCTCTAACTGCTTTATTTCTATCACACCAGCTATAAATACAAAACATCAAATCTATAGTATCAGTAGTGCTGCTCACTTATTTTTGTTGTCTTACTATATCTTGGATGTTTTCTTGTCTGCCTATAGTTCCTGGAAGTCCTGTCAGGGATTTGAGTCAAGGTTTTGGTTCCAGGAAAAGGGTGTTGATTTTACAACAAGAAGTTGGATCTCAGAAGTTGAATCTTAGAGAGACCTGAAAGCTTACAGAGAGTGAAAGAATCTGTCTATATATAGTTTCACTTTTCACAAGATCAAGTCCCAACATTTTGAATAAAATTTGCCCATTCTCAGTTGGGCAGGAAATCTCAGTAGATGCACATTCAGAACAGGTGTTTTGTATTCCTGCCAGCCACTTTTCACATGAAGCTACAAGGCAAAAGGAATGATGGGCACTTATTTATTCATGAATGGAGAGGCTCTGATTTTCCACTGATATGCTTAGAGAAAGAAAAGTACACTGAGAGATAAGGCAGTAGTTAAGTAAGTATCCAAGAGTGGGAGACTTGCACAAAGCTCTCTCTATTATCAACTCATCTTTTCCTTGCTGTTACAAGTGAAGGCAAAGGATCCAACCCAAACCCACCATCAGCAGATTTACTATACTATGATGGAGTCTAAGCATCCATACTTTGACTTTCCATCAAGTAAAGTGCTATCTTGTGTGTGTGTGTGTGGTACTAATGATTGAACTCGGGCTTTCTACCTCTGGGCTATACCCACATCCCTTTTTTATGTTTTATTTTGAAAGAAAGTCTCCCTAAATTACCTTCCTCTGGCTTTGAACCTGCAATCCTCATGTGTGAGCTTCCCAAGTGTGCACCACTGCACCCAGATAAGTGCTATCTTAATATCTGATTGTAGGTAACAGGTCTTAATTATATCACTTTTAAATAACAAAAATATTCTTCAACCATTGTGGAAGTTAAAATGTCAGAAATAGCTATTTGAGAGAGTAATAATATCTGGTTGCATTTGTTGCTCTCATTTGTTAGGAATTACTTGATGAAATATGACCGATGTGTGCATGTATACTTCTATCACCCTGAAACCCATCAAGAGGTATGATTACAATGCACCAACTAAAAAAAACATACAAGTTAAAAAAAACAAAAAAAAACAAAACAAACAACAAAAAGGACATGACATATTTGGAATTTAATAAGTATGTACCTTTGTATATTTGAAAAAAATATATAAAAATGTCAAATCTCTGTTAACAAATGAGACGATAGCAATTGCATAAGTTCTGTGATGTGTTTGTAATTAAGACGAAAAGCCACTCTCGAGAAGCTTGGTTTTCTAAACATTGGGTTTGAAGAAGTACATAATCACAATTTAATCATAAGGACCAATTTAAAATGTATTAGTATCTGCATTAGTCAGCTTTTTGTCACTGAACAATATACCTGACAAGATGAACTTAGAAGAGGAAAGGTGTACTTGGCTCATGGTTTCAGGGGACAAAGTCCACGGTTGGTAGGCTCCAAGGCAGAAACAACATGGTGGAAAGGCATGGTGGAGGAAAGTTGCTCATCTCATGGCAGTGTGGAAGCAGAGAGAGAGAAAATGGTGGGAGAGAAGCTATCTTCCAGCTTCCATTGACCCACTTCCTCCAACTAGATCCAACCTTCCAATAGTTCATTCAGCAATCACTGGATTAATCCACTGATGAGGTCAGAGCCTTTATAATCCAATTGCTTCCCCAAAGTGCTACCTCTGAACCCATGAGACTTTGGGGGACATTCTAGATCCAGACCATAGCAGTAACCAACCAAGCCTTATACTCATTCAGTGTTTTAAGATCAGAAACTTAACTTATTAATTTAAGAAAGAATATTAATGCATTCCTTATAAATATCACAATTTATTAAGATTATAAAAATGATACTTAAATCAACTTTAAATATACATCAACCTGGTGAAGGATAGCATAACATATTGTCTCTAAATTATCTTTCTCCCTCAAATTCTAGGACTCATCTTTGAGCCCTTCCTAACACTTCTCTGCTGAGGACTACTGTGTTGGCAAGTCCTATCCACTTGGATTTCAAATTTGTTTCATTCTTATAGAGCCATCACAAATCAAATTCTCTTATAATTATTATAAAAGCACCTGGTTATCTTTCCTCTCATTCTTTATTATGTGATTAGGTTATTCCATACGTAATAGCTTAGATTTATTGGTAAATTATTGTATGATACAAATTAAAATATTTATCAAGACATAATTTACTCCACAATCACTTTGAAGTTGACACTAAAATGACTACAATTTTATAGTATTATTAAAATTGGGTTTATATTTGAATCCATGCCATTTGGCTTTAAAGAGCATGACCATAATTCTGGCTTGAGCATAGCCTGTCCAGCAGCTCTCTACAAAATATCCAATGAATGCCTCAATGACTGCTTTTTCTTTCAACATTTTATCTTAAATAATTAAAATAGATATGTAATTAGGGTGACATACAAACTCTCATATATCCATCACCAGTTTAAAATATCATCTACTCCTGGACAATCTGATTTCCTCTACAGTCCCACTCATTTCTCTCTTTTCATTGTTTTGAAAGAAATACCAGACATCATTTAATTAATCTGAAAATGTTCTAGTATGTATTATAACACTACATATAAAAAGCTATTTCTATAACAAAACATAAAACCATTGTGGCAGAGATTTCTTAATATTAGCAAATATTCAAATTAAAATGTATATAAAGTCCATAAGTTACAGTTGGTTGATATTTGTCTTGCCTCTTTTTACAAAGTTCTCTTGCATATCTCTTTTCTCCTATCTCACCCTCTTCCTTTCTCTCACATTACTGGTTATTAATTTTCCAAATAGTTCTTCTGTCACCTTCTTTCATTCCCTCTAGTTTGGTGACTGCTGCTATCTATATATTAGACAACTTAAGGTTCCATTGTTTCCTGATGCTCTTTTAAGTTTATTGAATTTTTATTTTGCATTTCAGCTTGGGTAGTTACTTTTATTACATCTTCAGGCTCCCTAATACCTTTGCAATAACTACTCCTTAATTCCCTTTGTTGCATTTTTATTTAAGATTCTCCATTTTCCACTTATCTACCTGCTCTAGGATTTTTATTTGCATCTTTTTTCCCTTGTGTTCATTTCTACTTCCATGTAGCAATTACTTACATGTATCCTAACAACTGTATTAATTCCTTGTATGCTAATTTTAACACATATCAGTTCTGAGTCTACTTCAGTTTATTTTTCTCATTATAGGTAAAGTTTATCTTCCTCTTTGCTCTTCTCATCATTATTGATTAGATTCCAGATATTGTGATTTTATTCTGTTGGGTGGATATTTTAGTATTTTTAGAATATTCTTTGATGATTCATAGTTACTTAGAAACTTTTTGATCCTTTCAATCTTGCTTTAATAAACAGAACCAGAGCTATATTTAATTTAGGGTAACTTTGCACTACTCTACAAAACCCTTCTCAGTACTCTATGCAAGGCCATGTCAGTCATAGAATCTTCTTGTCTTGCTGGTGGGAAGAGATACTATTTCTGGCCCTGTGTGCCTTAGGGTATACTTCTCTCTAATCCTTTCAGAAGGTTTTCTCAGGTCATGGATTGCTTCCCTACATGTACACCCTAATCAGTATTCTACTGAACAGTCAAGTGGAGTCCTCTGAGATTCTCATATGATTTTATGCAATATTATCTTCTTTGTCTTCTTTGTTATCTGCATCCTGTGAACTATAGCTGCCTTGACCTCTAAGTTTCCAAGGGCCACATAAAAATATTACCACTAACTTGGTGTCATGAAATAATATATATTTATCCTCTCATAGTAGTGGAGTCCAGAAGCCCAAAATAAAGGTTTTCATAGGGTCGGTTCCTTCTGGAGGTTTGGAGGGATACTTTTTTCCATGCCTCTTTCCTAGTTTCTCATAGCTGCCTAGTCATCCTTGGTATTCCTTTGCTTGTAGATGCATCACTCCAATCTCTATCCCTGTCCTGATAGCATCATCTCCCCTGTGTTTCTGTATGTCCTTTTATGCTATGTGTAAGGGGATTTTCATTGGATTTAGACCCACCTTACTCTAACAATGTTAGTTCAGTTCTTTTGGGTTTTCTTTTGTTTTGTTTTTTTGTGGTACTGGGGATTGAACCCAGGGGCATTCTACCTCTGTGCTATACCCCCAGTCCTATTTTTTATTCTTTATTTTGAAACAGGGTCTCACTAAGTTGCAGAGGGCGTCACTAAGTAGTTAAGGCTGGCCAAAAACCTGTGATCCTACTGTCTCAGTCTCCCAAGTACTGGGATTATAACTGTGTGCCACTACACTGGACTCATCATTTCAGTTTTTACCTCACTTATCTATGAAAAGATCCTGTTTCCAAATCAGGTCACATTCAAAGATTCTGGATATATATGAACTATGGAATGATCTATTTTATTAACTCTAGTTTCCCTGGACTCTTTGTTCTTGGCCCAAGTTCCTAGGTCTACCTTTGGCATGGAAGCTTTCAAGGTAGTAAACTGGAAAAAATTTTAGTCCTCAAATTGTGTTTCCTATTTCTTTGTGGTCCTTGTTCTTCATTGCCTGATCTATAGCAACTTGAATGTTTTGTCTGATTTATTTGGGGGGTAGGCAGGTGGGAATGCAAATCTATTCCTTTTATTCCATCTTGGACCAAAACAGAAGTTTTATATTGTTTTTGTTTTATTTTCTTTTTAGAGATTTAATTTGTTTTATGATTAGCAACATGACCATATCTTTTTGAGGCACCTGAATATTGTGCATTAACAAAAATCAGGTAGTTCCGGGCGTGGTGTAATCCCAGTACTTTGGGAGGCAGAGACCGGAGGATTCGGGTTCGTGGCCAGCCTCAGCTCTCACTCTCTCTCCCTGTCTCTCTCTCCCTGTCTCTCTCTCTCTCTCTCTCTCTCTCTCTCTCTCTCTCTCCTCTCTCTCTCTCTCTCCTTAGTGAGGCCCTCCGCAACTTCGTGAGACACAGTTTCTAAACTAAGTATAAAAAATAGGGCCGGGGGCGTAGTGGAGAGGTAGAACGCCCCTGCGTTCAATCCCAGGTACCGCAAAAAAAAAAAAAATCAGGCAGTTTTTCTTAATTTTGACTTTGTTCAAACCATTGGATAATGAAAACACTGACTTTTTTAATGAACAAGGAATCCGTATCAAGAGAAGCATTAGCATAGATGAAAGGAATGAAATTAAGAAAGATGAAAAAAGGAAAAAGAGAGAAAGAAATCTTTTGTTCTTACAATAACAAAAATGAACAGACAATGCATCTGTATGTGCATATTCAATTCAAAAATTGCATTTTTTAAAACAAAACCTATTTTAAAGAATTACTTTCAATAATGCATAGATTAGAACAAAGTGATACAACCTGAATTGATTCCATATTCCATATATATTTACATAATGTATATATTATGGGCATGCACAGGGGTGCGTGTGAGTGAGCGAGCGAGAGGAGAGAGAGAGAATGCACATTTTTCACACACATAGGTCCTGCAAGAAGTTTAGAATCATAGTGTTTTTAATCCATCCCAGGTATCCTTTTCTCTTCCCAAACTGCCAAATGTGAGTTACATTATTATAACTACCATATGTGTTCCAGTTAGCATACATAACTTATTTTCTTTCCTAATAAGACTTCAGAAAGTACAATAAGAACAATTTCCTCTGCCTTTTCTTTCTTTCTTTGCCTTTCCATTTTAAAAGATATATTTTGACTGTGACAATCATCCAACAAAAATTTCATTTATGTGTTGATAAAACTGTCAAAATGTAAACTACAGGTTAAAGTATATTTTCCATAATATGTGTGACTAGAAAAAGTTTGTTTAAGATAAATTCAAAATCATCATCTTACCTGCACTATTTTGAAAAGCTTAACATAAGCATTATTTCATCATTCATTGATGAGAATAGTGATGTACTTATTATTTTAAACTCTCATTATCATTTATCCAGTACCATCTCACTGTAGCTTATCACCAAATCATCATAGGATTTATTATTCTATTTTAGAATCAGTAATTTATATTGCTTGCTTTTTATCCTATTTTTCAAATAACATTCTTTGATGACAGGGTGTATGTTATAATTTTTTTGTGTGTCCTCAATGCCTACGATATATGAAATAGAGATAAATAAATGTAAAAATATTTAATAAATTAAATGTTGTGAGAACATTTCATTTAGATTCTTGATGTGATCACTTTTCAGTCACATCAGGATTAAAATTCTGCCACACAAACTCATGCTATGGTCATGTGTTATGAAGAAATACAGGGCATCATTGCATGAAATTCAGGGGTTTTCAGTGTTTCAATAAATATGACAACAGTCTTTTTTTCTTAAAAGATGGGAATTGGGCAAAGGAAATGTCTGACTTTTTATATCTATTTCTGCTATAGGTGCAGGTAGCATAAAATATAAAAAATGAGCCGGGCATGGTGGCGCACGCTTGTAATCCCAGTACTTGGGAGGCTGAGACAGGAGGATTGCTAGTTCGTGGCCAGCCTTAGCTACTTAGTGAGGCCCTCCGCAACTTAGGGACTTAGAAGGGAAGAAGAAGAAATCTTTAGATGGACAAATGAGGTGACCTAACTGAGGGAGTTGGGAGGGGGGGTGGAGGGAAACACACTGTAGCACATGATGTACATACACAAACCTATAAGACTCAATCACTATCCGGAGCACAAAAGGGAGGGAAAGGGAAGGGAATAGGGTGGGATTGGAGGGAGGGCTAAATGAGCAATGTGTGCATGTATGATGTTGATACCCTGACATATATCAAAATGTATAATTACAATGCACCAATAAATGAACATAAAAAAATAAAATAGACAAATGCCAAAAAAAAGAATAAAAAAAAAGACTAGGCTGGGGGTGTAGCTTGGAGGTAAAATGCCCTGGGTTCAATCCCCAGTACTGCAAAAAAATAAAAATAAAAAATAAAGAATGTAATAATTTAGATTATTGTGTTAAATTAATTTTAATTATATTTGTGTTATATTGTTAAATGAATAAATTGCCTGTGGATAATGTCTAAAGGAGTAATTTATCAGTATTTTTCTTCCTGTATAAATGTGTGCATAAAGTCTTAAAAATCATGTTACTTCTCCAAAAGTTTGTCCTGTAATTTACCAGAATGAAATTCAGTATTTTTAACACAGCAGCGTTTGTCTCTTTAAGATAGAGTCAAGAACATACCTTCATAATTTCCCAGTCTTGTTATTTTGTTCCTTACAATATTGGAAACCATAAAAGACATGTTTCTAAGAGAACTTAATTATAATTGAAGGATTACAAATAGTACCTGAACTTTGAGAAAATAATGTGCTAATGACACCAGAAAAGGGTATTTTCTCTGTTTCAGTTCATGTACAAAAGTAAAATTTCCTGTTCTTTTCTTTGATAAAATAAAAATGACATGCACATGCACTCTACTTTCTAACTACATGGGAGAGAGCCAATAATATTCTGAAATAGTTCTTCAAAACCAAGTGTGAAGATTTCTAGATCAATTGTTGTAAATCAGAAAAAAAATTATTAACCTAACAGGGAAATAGATACTGCAAAAGAAGTAAAAAAATCTTGCACATGTGGAGGAGAATTTTTCTGTGTTATCAGGACACATTTTTGACTAAAAGAGTATTGAATAATGGATTTCTGTAAAAATATGTATGCACACATCAGCACTGATTCCAACTGGTCTTTGAGCATTAAGAAGTTCACCCTATTTCCCATTAGAATGCAAACCCCCATACAAGATTAAAGCACATCAGAAAATTGAATGCATGGAATAGAGTCATAGAACCTAACAGTAAACCCTACTTTGAATAATACTTATTTCAGATAAAGTTAAGCTTTTAAACTTAGAATGAGATGTAGCACTACTGCCTATTAACCCTTCATTGTTCTTTTCCATGGCTTTAAAAGTTCAAAAGACTTTTATGATAAGAGATTTGGGCCTCTGGATTGCATCAGTTGGACATTTATTTTAAGTAAAAAATAGTACAACATGAAATTAAATTCCTTTATAGTATGTTTAGGAAAAACATCCAGAATATTTTAAAGATATTTTTCCAACATGATTCTTCTTTGGCTATGTCATCCTGCGCCTGCTCCACCCCATACCTCCTTTTCTTTCAATAAATCTCTTCTTAATAGTATTTCCACAATAGGTACAAGATGTAATTGCATCTTCTATTTCCACATATTTTCATCATCACTTGCTAATTTAAGGCAACTAGATCAATGGTATATTAGCCAAGAGGGAGAAGAAGTAGTCAATACTTTTATCCAGTTGAAAACAGAAAATGAAAGGCAAATTGCTTCAGAAGATATGTTTAGCTATCTGCACCCTCCTGTCCTCCTATTATATGATTAGGGACAAGAATTCAACAATGAGACCACCTAGGATGGAATCACAGCTGGGCCAATTGGCTCCATCACTTTAGATAATTTACTTAACCTATCTATACCGCAATTTTCTTATTTCAAAAATGGGGATAATAATAGTAATCATGTTACTATGTTGTTTTTAGGATTAAACAAGTGAATATGTATCAAATATCTGGAATAGTGATTGTTACAGAATAAGATTCCAGTAGGTCTAAGCTATTACTAGGCTGCCTTTGCTCTGGGCAGCAACTGCTGCGTCTGTTTTGCCTTGCACAATGCTAGTGTCTTAACTGCTCAATATCTGGGATCATAGGATTTTATGGGTATGTTTCCAATATAGTCCTGTAAAAGCCACTTAGGAAATGCATATTTCAGGCATAACTGACAGTCCTCTCTTCATGAAGCTGCCTCACCGTATCAAGAAAATGCTAAGGCACTTTCTTTATTCACAACCTACTTGCTACATGCATTATAGTACTTCTAACACTACATTACCTGTATTTTTATTTGTCTGGGTATTATTTATTGCTACATAGAAAATTATCACACAGGTAGAGCCTTAAATCAATGCAAAGTTAGGAGTTCACAGTTTCTGAGTGTCAGAAGTCAAGGTACAGGCTAGCTGAGTCCTCTATTCAGGGGACTGCCATGCTGACATCAATGTGTTAACTGAGGGAACAACTTCATCTCAGGCTCAGTGTCCTCCTCTTGCTCAGTGTTTTGCAGAATTCATTTCTGTGCCATTGCATGACTGAGGTTCCATTTTCATGCTATCTCTTTGCCAGGGATTGGTCTCAGCTTGTAGTGCCACCCTCTAATGTCTGCTACAAGGTCCCTTACTCTCTCAGCCTGGCAGCTTACTCCCTGAGGGCCAGCAGGAGGTCTGCTGCTGCATCTTGTGTTCTTTAAGGACTCAATTGATTAAGCCTAGCCCATTCAGGATTAAGTCAGTCAACTGATTAAGGACCTTAATCACATCTGCAAGATATATTTTTACTTATTAACACAACAGAGCTTTGGGAGTGATATCCCATCATATTCAAAGTTTCAGCCTACATTCAAAGGGAGGATTACACAGAATGTAGTCTTGGAAATCTTAAAAATTCTGACTTCTACAGTCACTTAGCATCCTGTGAACTAATGAGATGTAGGGGTCACATCCAATTCTCCTGTTTCCATCACTTAGTGCAGTACCCAATCAGTATCTGTTAAACAAAAGAATAATTGAATGAATGAATGAAAAGATCCTTATGGTAATTTGTCAAAACTAAGCTAAAAAAGAAAAAGGAACTAAATAATGAGTTGCCCAGACATAGAAACCACTGATTTTACCAATATTTTAGACCTTAAAGTGCTGTTGTTTTTAAAAAAAGTGGTCATTTTGAGATTTCTGTTTTGTTTTGTTTTGGGCTCCTTGATGATTCTAAGCACCTTTTAGGGTTCTATTTTTCCCATAATTAAAAACTAATAAAAGCATGTATGGATTCTCTGAATCAGGCTAATTTTTCAAGATTATTCTCAGACAGTTGTCTGAAAACTCATTTCAATCTGCACTCACAACCTTTTTGATTGAGCATAGCATCTCAGGATGCTCTCTAGTTGGCTGCTAAGTAGTTCAGAAGAATCACAGTATGAGAACTAGAAACCTATGAGTTTTGATAAATGGATTTGCAAAAATAAACATTTATTAATTATTTAATCTATATCTTAAGAAGTGTCAAAGTGGAACACAACTGAATATTAACTTTGTTGTAAAGTCAAAGGAAGTACTACTTGGGTCCTATATAAGATAAGAACTTCTAATACTACCTATGTAAGGCATATAGGGAAAGTAACTGGAATCCAACCTGTTGCTTTTAATGTTTCCTAAACTTGAAACAACTGTTTTAAATTTTTTGCTTCGATATAGTCAGAATAGCATTGTACACAAGGTGGGAAGAATATTTCAATTTACCAGGTGTTTTAATCAGCTTCAGAAGAGTTCAAGGAAATGTTAATTCCATTTTCAGTTACCCCTCCTTCTCCCTGAGACATCTCTTTTGATCCAATTCATAGGTCATGGCCATTCTTATTATTTTATACTTTGAGGAGCATTCTAAATCTAAATACCGGAGACACTGACCAAACTAATTTGGAACAATGCTAACAAAACCACAAAGAAACAATACCACCACAACATGAATAAAAGAAAGGGCAATAGTGCTTGAAAGTGGATTTTACTCCTGTGTTTGCATAAGTTTTTGGTATAATTGACAATTAACCTTCTTGATCCTTAAGCCTTTTACCTCAAACTGGTTTCCTTTCTGAAGGAGATAAACAGATTTTTTCTTTAGAGCCTCCATTTTGGCATTTTTAAGCTTTACCTGTTGTGAATAATTAGTATTTCTATTGAAAACTATGAGGTAAGGGTCCATTCATTCCAACTCATATCCAGAATAAGCCACTTTAGTATAAATCAATTCACTAGAGGGGTATAGATTGCACCAAACTCTCTGGTCTTTATCAGGAGGAGTGTAAGGAAGGACAGCCATGAGGATATTGCAATACTTTCTAGAACTGTGGATATTTAGAAGATCTAGTCTCCTCATTTTCTTATCCACCTTTAGTAATTTGAAAATTTTGCTTCCAGTAAACTCAATACTACCGGACCAAAAAACGTACATCAAATTTTCTTGAAACTTCTATAAAATTACATTATTTTTAGCCCTTCCCTTGGAACCTTGGTAAATCTGATTTAGAATAGATTTAAAATAAGCTTGGGAGTTTGAAGGAGTAATTTTTAGTTATCTCAATAATGCATATAATGGGGTTAATCCCTTTTCCAAGAGATTCTTGAAATGATTACTTAATCTATATTTTCAAACTGCTTTAGCAAACAGAGAAAGAGAATATTTGAGGCATATGGCAACTCAGAGACCTCTTTCTAATAATATAGCTTGTTGTGTTAAATCTTTTGTTACATTTCTTCTAGGATTTCTCATGACTAAAGTGGTACTTCTGAATATTAGCTGAACATTAGAATCACATTTACTATTATTATTTAAAAAATAATATCTTATACCTGTTTCTTACATCATGCCAACTGAATAAGAAATTCTGGAGTTAGGGTCCAAGTATTAGTAATTTTTAAAAATTTTCCAGAGGCATCTAATGTGAAGGCAGCTTTGATAATCATTGAAATAAAGAACATTATTCTGACATGAGTACACGCATAATTAAAAATCACATTATAATCTATATATTCAGTTAAAGTAGTACTTTCATCAAAGATATTTATAACATTTAATAAAATATATCAACTCAGTGAATCTGGGAAGACATTGAGAGAAAAAGACAGAATAAAGATGGATTTTCATGTTTGCAGCCACAGAGTGAGGCATGTAAGAACAGAGTTGAAGCCAGGCGTCGTGGCACACACCTGTGTTCCGAGTACTTATGAGGTTGAGACAGGAAGATCACAGGTTCAAGGGCAACCTCAGCAACTTAGTAAGACCCTGTTTCAAAATAAAAAATAAAATAGGGCTGAGGGTTTGGCTTAGAGTTTGAATGCCTCTGAGTTCAATCCCCAGTACCAAAATAAAAAAAAAAAAAAGAATTGGAGCTCAGGTGCATGGTTTATGAGAACCTTTTTTTTTTCTTTAATTCTATACAAATATCCTGACAAATCAGTGGAAAACAACAGGGATACACAAACATTAGATACAAGTCAATAAATAGTTTAGCTCAATGGTCCTAAAACTGCAACACACTCAAAACTAAATACTTGGGAACTTTCTAGGCAGGACATTTTTAGAAATTCTTCCCAGATATTCAACTTCTATGTGTGCTCTTCCCTAAAATGCGCCTTCCAAAGAATGGCATGGACACTCTAAGATTTCTCTTGTTCACCTCTTCTCTTGTTTTTCAAAAGGTGGTCATTCTCTTTTGTATCCTGAATTTCACATTCACAGTGCATAGACCTGGTATGTATCCCTGGACACCAACCACTGGGTCGCTGGATGTTACCCATCTGCCAAGCACTGGATTCCATTATTTTCTGCTCTAGAAATGGTAACCATGCTGAGCAACTGTTGGGTTGCATTCATTCCATGTTGCTTAAACAGGGCAACATTGAGGCTTCCATCGGGCAATCTGTCTCCCCTTGCTCCCTATGTGTGCACGGAGAATCATAAGAGACAGTGCTGGTGACTTGTGCAGAAGCTGGGCAGTTTTTTTTTTTCTTTCTCTTGTCCTTTATGCTGAAATGAATAGAACTATATCCTATTTGTGTAATTTCACATAAGTAGTACTTTTCTTTTATTTACCCTCTTCCCCTTTCTATAGACCAGGGAACTGAGCCAAGATAAAAATGTGAGCAATAAACACCAAGCTTTATTCAGAATTATTCCTTCTCTCCAGAGGTCCCTAAGTATTCTCTTGTTGTAGCTTCCTCAGTCCTGCTTGCAAATTGGATAACAGGAAAGACTTGCCTGCCAGGAGAATGTCCCTCACATACTGTTGAATCTCAGTGATAAAAACACATTGGATATAAAATGAGAGTCCTATGACAGTTATAAAGAATCTGGAATAATTCTTGACACCTAGTATAGGCTCAACAAAATTGAGTTTATTTCCTTTGTCACTTTACTTTCCTGTTACAAACTCAAAAATATTTCAGAAAAAAAATCTTTTGAAATGAAGCCCATATATACCTGCATTATTTCTAACAGCAAATGTTAAAAGCAAACTAAATGTGCTGTTGTTACAGAATGATCAATCTTGGCATGACATATAACGAAATAATTTTATCCTTTAAAATGATGTATACTCAATTTTTTTAATGATAGGGAAATACATAGACTATAATTCTGAGCAATAAAGCCGGATAGAGAAGTGTGCATTTGTTATGATGTCAAACGCATGTTTACAAAAAAAGCCTCAATGAGAACATATTTAATTTATTAACATAGTGTTCTCTCAGTGGGGAGATTTCGTATGGCTGCTGTTAGCTTCATTGTACTTGAGAATATTTTTCAACAGTTCCCAAAGTTTTGTGTATTATTTTTGTTTGGGGGGGACAAATAATTTGAGTAAGAAAACATCTCAAAGGCAGCTTATTTGTTGGTGTAGTCTCCACAAAACGGGGGTGGCTGGTGGACCTTCTGGTAGTTCTTAGCAAGTCCTTATCTTGAGGTAGTCATCTTTTGGCCAGCTCTTTCCTGCTGCTGGCTTCCATCCTGTATTTAAGACAAGTAGATTGGATATACAATAGTCTCCCCTTATTTATGTGACTTATAGTTCAAGCTCCACCAAGGGAAGACTGAAATAGGAGACAGTACTGGCCCATATATAGGTATTATGTTCTTGTTATACATACATGAACACATGTAATGTCTTTTCCATCTTAAGTAGGCATTTATGCACCAAAGCTATGGCTTTTGCAGTTTGATGTCTGACTATAAAACTAGCACAGATTTAGTTTTCCTTCTATACAATTTCAAAGACAGAAGATCCATTCTTACCATGGATCTTAGCAACCTCAAGCATATGATTATTTTTCTTTAAGTCAATAACTTTCACATAAAGAAAGTACTTTACCGCTTCCCTTTGGCATATCTGAATCAACAACATGGCTACTCTTGTGCATAGGGGCCATTATTAAGTAAAATAAGGGCTTCTTGAACTCAATATTGTCTCACAGTTGATTTGATAACACAGAGAGCTATTAATTGATAGCAAAATGGTGGGGGGATGTGTATACACTGGACGAAGGGATGATTCATGTCCTGGGTGACACAGAGCAGAACAACATGAGATTCATGAGATTTCATCACACCATTATGCATGATTCAAAAATTGCAAATTGTTTCCTTCTGGAATTTTCAATTTAAACCACGGAAAATAAAATAGATGGAAAACCAATAGATGGTTGGGTTCAGGGGCATTACCATATCATGTTAAAAGTCCCCCTTCCCTTAGTTCATGGTTACTTTGGAAAAGGAATAGCTTTTATTCAGGCTCCTCAAAGCAATTGTCCAGTGAGTAGGCCATTCTGCTATAGGATTGGCTATTTCTTTTCTCAGAATTAGAGGTTTTCTTGATTCTTATATATACTATAATTATTTCTAACCAAATCATCTTTACTGAGGTAGGCAGTGTTTTAAAATCAGAGTTTATTTAATTTAACCTTTAATTTTCTACATTAATCATATTCCAGGAACATTTCAACTATGCAATAATTATGCTCACTTGTGGAAGAAAGCATTGAAATCCAGTTCCTGAATCTAATAAATTCTGTCCCTTCTTCAATGAGTAATTGACAGCTACAATTAGTTACAAGTTTCACTTATTCTAGTCAAATTTAAAAATAAACATAACTGTCAAATAAGATCAGTGAAACCTGGTGTGTCCAAGGTTAATAAAAAACTACTTGATAGACTACATGTTTCTCTATATTTATCCCAAATGATACACAGAAGCAAGTGTCCACCTCTTTCTTCTCTTTTGTCATTCCTCTTAGAAATCCATCTATTTATAGTAAGTTTTAAATCATTATGAACTTACTCTCTGAAACTGTTAGCTTCTGAAATGTAGATACAAACCAATTTTATTTTATGAAAACCATACTGCATAAAATAGTTTTATGTTTATATAGTTTTGTAGCCAGTATTCCAAACTGATTAAATAAATTAATTAAAATTACAAAATGACATTAATTTCTAAATAATTTTCCATTACCAAGAATTATCATTTTTTATGAGTGAGAAAAAAAGTTAGTGAGTAGTTAAACTGGGTCCAAATGATATTGTCTTAATTAAAATTGAGACAGTATATGTATGATATATATATATGATAGATTTATGTATTTATATATATATGACAGTATATATATGATAGACAGATAGATACGCGTATTTGTAAGGGTTATTAGTATAGTAAAGGGTACAGAAATAGCTTAAGTGGATTCTATTGGGTTTCCAGAATTCATGTCACTTATCAACATGAAGGATTTGCCTATGGTTTATGGAATGGAAATTTCTGGGGCTGGCTAAAAAGAAAGGGCAGAGAAGACATACTGGAGTGGAATAAAATGTTCTCTAGCCCAACTGCAGAGAGTAAACTTGATTCCCCATATACAGAAAAAGTTTCTGGAATAATTTCAAGGGGCCTCCATTCTTTAGAGTCTATTTAAGATTCAGAGAATCAACTTTTTTTTTTTAAGACAAAGGTGGATGATACCATAGTGTTGGTTGGAAAGGGTAGTTTTCATTTATGTATGAGTTTCAGCAGCACATTGGAAATGGGAAATCACTCCATAGCATCTACCTCACACAGTCGGTATTACAGTTTGGATGACACTGGGAATTGTCCCTTTAGACAAGAAGAAAGACAGTGCTCCGTGAAAAGCAGTAGTGTCTCACTCAGCCAGCAACAGAAAGACCTGGGCCCATGTTACTGAGGTACACAGTGTTTTAAAATCAGAGCTTATTTAATTTAACTTTTAATTTTCTACAGTAATCATATTCCAAGAATATTTTAACTATGCAATAATTATGCCTGTTTGTGGAAGAAAGCATCTTCTCATTTTGAAATCCAGTCCCTGAATCCAATAAATTCTGTCCCTTCTTGAATGAGTAACTGATGGCTCTAGATAGATAGTTACAACCTGGCCATGAACATGTGCAAGATAAACCTGAGCTTCTCAGAAATACCTGGAGGGGTTGCATCCACATGAAAATTTGAAAGCTTGAGATATCTGCAAGAATACTTCATCCTTATTCCCAGATTCCTGAGGCTAATGGATCTTAATTTTCACAAATATCTGATAAAAATTTGACTCAATCTTCCTCATCTTATAATGAATGCATTGTTATCCTCATGCTACACAAATGATATCTCAGAGAGATTAATACATTCTTTATTCTCACCTAGTCAGCAGAGAGTAGAACTGGGGTCTTTTAATTGTAGATCATAGATGTTTTCACTACACACAGTAGATCTTTACTTAAAATTCCATTGATGCTTTGTACATATATTAAATTATCAATGCCAATCTCAATATCATATGGGAAGAAGGGGAGGAAGTATGGTAGTATCTGGGGGGAAGCTCACCAACTGCTGTGTGCATGAATTTCCCTATCACTCTGAATTTCATTATGATGTGTGATTACAATGTACCAATAAAAGTTTATTAATTTTTTTATCTGTTCGATGGACCAAAATGGTATTTTTTCAAATGATTGACTTATCTCTAGGAACCATTATAGAGTTTTCCTCTTTTTTGCATAAATCATCCTTTCATTCACTCAGAAATAAATATGAATGATGCTTATCATGCAGGTAAAGAAAAAGCTCTCATATATTCTCAGGGTTAAACTAAGCAACCAATTTAAGTAGAGATAGATGAGAAAGTATAAGCCCAGTTTAGCTTGGGTGTAAGATTCATGCCAGTCACAGTGTTTTCCACTCAGCTTTATGACTCCTGTGATAGTACTTTCTTTTAGTTTATCATGGTGCTTATGATTTTCAGGATGTGGTTCACCGCCATGTCTTCTTGAGTCTATAGAAAACAGTTGAAGCTAAATGTTTCACTTCAGGCAAATATGTGAAATTCATGTACTGAAAATAAAGCATAATTAAATGATGGTGAGATAGGGTCAGAAATCATATATATATGATTTCTGATTAACTGTATATGATTCTGATAACTATATATGATTTCTGATTTCTTATACATTAACATATATACATATATATACATATATACGTATATACATATATACATATATATACATATATACGTATATACATATATACATATATATGTTAATGTGTATACATGCATATATATAATGTATATTTTATGTATTATATTATATATAATATATAATGTATATAATATATGATTTATATATAATGTAATATATATGTATGTATATATAATGCACATATATATGTATATATGTTAATGTATAAGCAAAGAAGCTGTGTCTGAAATGTGAAGAGTTTGTTGCAAGGTTACACAGCCAGTTAGAGGTAGAGTGGGCAATGACTCTTAGGTCTCATCAGTCTTCTGTATCATCCTGAACACCAAATCTCAAAGAATCAACCAATCAGTCCAGCCAGTATCAATTTTAAAAAAATGTAAAAGTGATCCAAGAGGTTTCTCCTGCATCCTCTTATATCATTTCATTAAGAAGTCTGTGTGAGTGGTAACATCATCCACTCACATACCTAAGAGCTTCCTAACTCAGAGTACCTTGCTTGCTCTACACTCAAAGTCCAAGATTTGTGCATGGACTTCTGATTCTATACACAGAAATTAGCATTTTTGTTCAGACGTTGCTTTTTCACTTTTTCTGTTTGTAAAATCAGGAGTGCAAGATGGATGCTTCCCTTGAGAAGTTTGCAATGTTTGTGTATTTGAGAATGAGGCATGGTCGTGATGCTCGCCCACTGTCTTGACAAGGTCAGTAAGAGTCCCTGGTGAGGCAAATGAAGATTTATGGCAACTGAGATTGCTTGGGCCTTTTGTTTTTGCTTTAGATACACATCCATTTGAGAAACTAGGGGCTATTAGAAAATTTTAGTAAATATTTGTTTTTATCGTCCCCAACACCCATTCCTGTTGCTTCGAGCAAGAGTCTCAGTTTCCACTTGACTATCCTACCTCCTCAATTCTTAATGCACGTGGTCTAAGTAGAGTTTCATTTCCACCTGACATCAGCCAAGCCAGGAAGCGCTTTGCATTTTCTTTTTTATGACCACAGCAATTGACTCAAGCATGGTAGAAACACATCCTGGTTCTATCCGAATGACTAGGAATTTTGTGGGCCAAAGTTGAAAACTGGTAAAAAGTTTTGCCAACAACATTACTAAGCATAAGAGGATATGAAGTGACTTCTGCAATGGATAAGCTGCAATGTGTCGTTACGTTAACAAGCGTGAAATGACAGCAACCAGATGAAGCCAGAAAATGAAGTCAACACAGAAAAATGCAAAGTCCATGGGAGGAACCTAAGTCCTGATGACTTTAAGCCCTGAATCAAGACAATCCTGGACACTTTGATTTTCATTTACTTGACTTAATAATTTCTCATTTTCCTAAATCATCTTTGTGTGTGTGTGTGTGTGTGTGTGTGTGTGTGTGTGTGTGTGTTCTGGTTAGAAATAAACACTCTTAACTCATAAATGAAGAAAACTAAAGCTATATACAAGTTGAAAAGAGTGTTCACAAACATTAAGGCCAATTTCATCAAACCCCATTATTCTTCTTCCTCTAACAAAAGTAGCCTAATTGTTGAATATTTCAGAAAATGGTTGTCATTCTGAGATACTCTTAGTCTTTTCATTCTGAGATAATCTAACTTAGATAATATAACAATATTTCAGGTGGTCTGGTTTTGAATAAAGAAATCATAATTTTTAAAATACTTATTACTCAGTTTTGATACTTGATCTATTCATTAAATGTATGATTAGTGATTTGTAGAACATTTGAGGAATAATTTTATTCTTTTCATTAAAATTATGTATCTGGACATACAGGTACTGATAGATACTTCCTCATTAAGACCCCGAAAGCTCAGGAAACTAAAATGAATATTAGTAAATGGGATGACATTACTAAAAGGCTCTGTGTCACAAAGGAAACCACCAAGAGTCTTCAGAGAGATCCTAAAGAAGGGAAAAGATCTTTGCCATCTATCTACTCCTCTGATAGAGGACTAATATCTAGAATATACAAAGAGCTTAGAAAACTTAACACTAAAAAACTAACCCAATCAAAAAATGGGCAATTGAACTGAATAGACAGTTCTCAAAAGAAGAATACAAATGGATGATAACTATATGAAAAAAAGTGTTCGACATCATTAGCAATCAGGGAAATGCAAATTAACTACACTGAGATTCCATCTAACTCCAACTAGAATGGCAATCATCGAGAATACAAACAATAATAAATACTGGTGAGAATGCATGTAAATAGGAACTTTTATACACTGTTGGTGGTATTTCAAACTAGTACATCTGCTATGGACATCAGTATGGAGGTTTCTAAGAAGACTGAGAATGCAACCACTATATGACCCAGCAATACCTCTCCTAGACATCTTTCCAATGGAATTGAAGTCAGAATGCTATACTGATACATGCATATTCATGTCCACAGCAGCACAATTCAATATAGCCAAATTATGGAGCCAGCCTAGGTGTCCATCATCAGATGAATGTATCACAAAATTTTAGTATATTCACACAATGGAATTTTACTCAGCCATAAAGAAGATCAAAATTGTGTCATTAGCAAAAAATAGATGGAACTTGAGAATATTATGCTAGGCAAGATTAACCAGTCCCAAAAAGATAATAGTTGTATGTTTTCTCTCATATATGGAAACTACATAGAAATTGGGAAGCAAGGGTAAACCTCAGATAGACAAGCAGAAATTCCAATGGAGTGATGGAGGGGGTTTAGGGGAGAAAGGAGGGAGATAGAGACCCAAAGAAGGTAACTGTTGAAATAATGCTATATACTTATGTTAAATTACTAATGCCAATATCGAAGACATGTATGGAAAAGGGGAGGGAGGGGGTAGGACCAGGAGGAGAATGCTCCAAGGGTTGTGTGCATGTATAGTCTTCTCACTCTATATATCTCAGTATGATGTATAAAAACAATGCACCAATAAAATAATCAAAAACAAACAAAAAAAAACAAAACAAAACAAAAAGAACAAATCCAAGACTTAGATACTATGATCCACAATGTCATGAGTGAAGCTGGGTTATCTGGTCTCTAAAAAATCACCAACCATTGATTCTGCTTGAGATGAGAGTCAGAATCCTACAGACTTGGCTCCCAGAAAGAATAAGGACAGAAAATTTCCTCCAGAATCTCAAAAGTTAATATACTGAGTACTCAAAAATATTCCCAACACCTTCATCCTTCCACAGAAAATATAGGCATCAATTTCAAAGAAAATAACATTGTTGAGGCAAGGAGGCAAAATTAGTCAATTCATAACGTGTATCTTTTGTATTTTAATTTTTCTACCTAAACATTTGTTTGAATTAAAAGATTTCTTCTTTGACCATGAACCTCAGTATATACAAGTATATTTGCATTTCCAAGAGTATTTATATTTCAGACTAGACTCACCACCTTTATATACTGGTAACACGAATAAATGTATTAAAATATAAAATTTTTTTAACATCTTAAAACATCTCTGACACTCAAGCAGGGTTAAATATCATACCTCAACTTGGCCTTTCTACATGAAAATGAAAGAATATACATTCACCAAAAAAGAGTCTGTGGCAAGATACCAGCATAAACAAACCAAAACTAAAGATATGGTGTAGATGTTTATATTTATAAATCCACACATGTGGAATGTATATGTTTATATGTATATACATATGTTTATATTTACATAACATATATAAATGTGTTTATATTTAAACATGTTTGATGGAATATATTTGGTTGAGGAGACTTTTTATAGATTCTTAATGGAAAATCACTTCCAAAGTTTTGGGAATCCTAGAAGAACAGGAAGGATAAGGAGGGAAGTTAGTACATATTATTTTCTGTAAGAGATATATTTTTTTCTTTTCTGTGGTACTGGGATTAAATCCAGGCTGGTTCTACCTCTGAACTATACCCACAGCCCATTTTATTTATTTATTTATTTATTTATTTATTTTTGAAATTGGAAACAATGTCCCACTAAATTATCACATGCTGGTCTCAAACTTGAGATTCTCCTGTCTCAGTCTCCCAGGTGCTGGGATTACAGGTGTGTGCCACTGAACCCGGACATAAAAGTTAATTATTATTTTGTTTTGTTTTTGTGGTGCTGGATATTATTAAACCCAGGGTCTCACACATGCTAAATAAGTGCTCTACCACTGCGCTATACCCCCAGCCCCTGTAAGGGATAATTCTTAAATCCATGCCTAGTAGAAAGGGATTGGTTGGGTATTACAAGTATTGCCAGCTTCAGTCCCCAAAACCAAAACAAATGGAGCTCTACAACCTTTACCAAAGGTAGCATAAAAATTAACTGTTATGCTACTTTGGTGCTTGCAATTAAAATTTGATGGGATTCTAAAGGAAAAAAAAAGAAAAACAAACATATGTTGTACAACTGAACTCATTAGAGTGGAATGTACCCAGGGATAATCAGCATGGCTCAAAGGGATAGAAATTGTAAGGCAATCTCCTAAAAAAATTAAAAAGTTTTCACATTTTCCTTGACAAACTACTGAATTTGGACCATTTGGCATTGCCCCCAGCTGCCCTTTCCTGTAACCTATTAGGATTTCTTCTTTAATTCCTTTTCCCTTTCTGTGACTCGGTGACTCTATTTGATACCTCAGCAGTTTCTGTTCACTCCCAAAGCTCTCCTTAGTACAATGTAAAAGAAACCACTGCGACAGCAAGATGCACTTCACACTTTCCTGGGATAAAGAATCCTTCTGCTTTGATCCAGGTGAGATGCTGTGACTCTGGTACAACCTTAGCTGTGTGGTAGAAATGTTCTGAATTTGGGGGAACGTAGAAAGACCCTTTAAGAACCTGCAAGTGTAATTACTAAGTCATTCACTGATCCAAAATAAATCAATGCTTTTACAAATGACAACAGTACTGATTGATCCAAATGTATTTTTGTCATTACTATAAAACTGTTAGTTATTTTTATATGCACTTTTCCTAATTTCTAAAATAATATATGATTTCTAAAAACACTGACAATGCCAAAATGAAAAAGAAACATTCATAATTTCACCACCTACAGGTAAGTGTTTATAACATTTTACGATTTGCCCTTGTTTCCTGTTCTATTTGCGTGTGTCTTCTTCATTGTGAAATGGAGGGCTTGCATTTAAGAAAACTAAGCTGATGTATATTGTGCATATTGCTTTATATTCTAATTTTCTTACTGACATGAGAAATAGCAAGTTAATGAATGCTTAGTATCTACTGGATGTTTAGCATAACCCCCCCACACACACATACACAAACACATATACACATATTCAAATGTTCCTATACTGTCAGATTCTTAGACATTTCCAAAGACTTCCATAACAAAAAACTCATATTATACATCTTTCCTTTCTCTGATATTGCAACCATTTTACAAATTTTAAATTTGAGTATTATAGCAAGTTAAGCAGAGATCAGCGTGTTGAATTTCCATGTGAATCTATCAATGTTTTCTGTATTCATCTGCTAGTCTATTTGCTCTTCTTTTGACATATAGTCATCACTTGTTTATTTGTTCTCCTTCACTAGACAATAAGTTCCCAGAGGTTAATACTATGTTTCTTAAACTCACCATTGCATCAGAAGACTCTCTTACAGTATGTGGCACATAGTAAAGACTGAATACTTATTATTGGTTATGTTAAAATGAATTGCTAAGTTTTCTGAAGCAATAAGAGTGACAATAAGACAATGTATCAATGGTAAAAGCACACATATTGAGAGGTTCCTACTTTTTAGACACTATACTGTTTTAAATACTTGATCACATTTAACACAAGTCAGAGACATGTAATTAATCTAATTAATATATATTAACTAATTAATATAATTAATTAACTAATTATATGACATACAATTAATTTTTTTATGAAGAAACATAAGCAATTTAAGTAACTTCAAGTTTACAAAGACACTTAGTGGTGATTCAGATGCAACATATAGCCATATAAATCCATGTTCTAAATGACTACATTGTACTAGTGGTTTGCAATTGTATTATCATGCATAGCTTCAAACGGGGGTTCATGGTATCTCAATATCTAAATTCATATTACTTATAAAATGTTTCTGTATACAAATAAATATCACAAACAACAAATTAAATGAAGTTAGTCTTTTTCTGTTGACAAACATTGAGAATCATTTCCTACACTACTGTGCATTGAAAGCCGTCACCATCTCCCTCCTCTTTCTACACTGTTCCTCTTGGTCCTCAAACTCTCTCTTTCACGATGCATTGCTATGGCACCCCCAAACACCTCACTGAATGGTAAATAATGGGAGAACATATTATTGCTTCTGCAAGACTGGAGATTGAGCAGAAATGAAATGTTATGTTTCTTTGACTTTCTGGCTATTTTTCTCTCACTCTGTATAATCTTAACAATTTCAAACATTAGAGCAAAAGAATATATGCTTTAAAAATCTAACACTGGATTTCACCCAAGATGGTGACTGAGGGAGATACCACATTGCGATCTCTCTGAGACTTGGATCTCAATTGCCGTGATAGCAACTTCTCGACAGGAGAAGAAAAGCAACAAAAACTTGAAGTAAACAACAAAAAAATTTGAAACGTGATGGAATCAAAGCCAGAAGACAAAACAGAGGAAAGTAAATAGCACCAAGCGCCTTACCTAAGAGACAGCGGCAGCACCATCTTGGCTGGACCACGCCGGCTGCTACCGGCATTGCGCTTCCACACGCCACCGGCAGAGAAGCCAGAGACCTGCTGTGAGTTCAACTGCAGATCAGCAGAGATGAAAGCAAGCAGCGGCTCCACACACTCGAGACACCAAACAGCGGCGTAGACAGCGGCTGCAGTGGCGCCATATTGGCAGGAACTTACTGGCAGCTACCAGCATTGTGGCTTCCACACAAGACCAAAGGAGACACAGGTGACCTGTTGTGAATCCAGAAGCTACAGAATAGGCGAGCAGCGACTCACTCCACGCGGGACACAGAACCGAACCGCTGCATCAGCAGAAGTGGCGGCGGCGCCATCTTGGTCAGAACCTGCCGGCATTGCGGCTTCTGCAGGCCACCAACAAAGAAACCAGAAACCTTTTCTAAAACCAGCACTGCAGAGCATCAGCGACAAAAGTGAGCAGCAGTTCAATCCATGCTCGGCAGAGTCCCCAGGACTCGGAGGCCTGACCAGAACCTGCGGCAGCGGCTGAGCCCACCACCCCCCCAGAGACTGTAAGTCAATGTGCCACCCCAGGGGCAGACCACCCAGCGCAGCCACGGGGACTCACGGGGTCTGAGACTGTGTGGATTGCCCCAATGGAGGTGGGAGTGGGGTCTGCTGTGGGGTGTAGTAGATGCGTGGATAAGCAGACAGTCCCTGGTGACATTTGGGTGGGACAGACTTGCAGCCCATGGGTCGCAGCGCCCTTATAGAGTCCCCGGGGATAACCACAGGACATAAAGCTGTGGGACTTGGGGAAAATTGGACCAAACCAGCCCTCTCTGTGGAAAACGTGGAGTTCTGTGTTTGCACAGAATCAGGTCAGAGTGACATCCGCCACTTCTGTAGGCAAAGAGAGACACAAGCCCGGGGCACCCTGCTGGTGACACCTGCCATAGGTGTAGACAGAAAGAGACATAGGTACAGCCCATGTGGAGAATGTGGAGACCCACGCTTGCAGTGAGAGGGGCAATAGCAGTACTGGTCGCTTGCACAGGTAGTGAGAGGCAACAGGCAAGGGTCCCAATCACTGAAGGAGACCAAGAATTGGGCCTGCAAATGGACATTATACCAAGCAAGTGAGAATAACCATTCAGTAAAGGCTATTCACCTTTAAGGATCACCTAGTAGCAACTATCTACCTCCAGGATAAGAAACTATAAAGGGAGAGAGATTAGACATAGGAAACCTACAGAGAGAGAGAGAGAGAGAGAGAGAGCTACAAAAAGCAACAAAGGTATAAGCATAAGAAACCTGAAATCATGAAAAGGTAGAATAGCAAAGAAACAATGAGCTCCCACAATCCCAAAACAACAGAACCCGCCAACACAGAAGTGCAAAGATTGCCAGAAGGACAATTCAGAACTTCAACAGAGGAAATGATACAGGATTTATGAAAAGAATTCAGAGAAAGCCTGAAAGCAATGAAGGATCAAATAAACAAGGAATCTGACATCCTGAACAGGAATCAAAAAGAAGCTCTGAAGGAAGTGAAGGATGCAATAATTGAAATGAAGGCATCAATACAGACCATCAACAATAGACTAGACCACATGGAAAACAGAATCTCACTCTTAGAAGATGACCTCTCCAAAAATGAACGCATAGTATATAAACTAGATAAAACAATAATCATTCTACATGAGAAGGGACCTAAGTTGGAATTTGGATCCCAAACGTAGGAATCATAGAATTCATTTACTAGTTTTGTTCATGAACGAATGTTTCAGTAGACATTGCATAAAGTAATTCTGGGGAATTTTAATATTGTTCCTTTACCATATAGGGCACATAATCACACCCACACATATGCATACACTGTTCTAGGAAGGTAGTGTTTGCAACACACCATGGTTTCTCTAAAGCTTTGCATATCCTGTTCCATTTGCATGAAATAACTTCCACATCTCAACTCTTTCTTTGCTTCTTATCTGTCCTTTAAATCTCTGTTCAGTGGCCAGGCGTGGTGGTACGCACTTGTAATCCCAGTACTTGGGAGGCTGAGACCGGAGGATCTGGGTTTGCGGCCAGCCTCAGCTATTTAGTGAGGCCCTCCGCAACATAGTGAGACCCTGTTTCAAAATAAAGAATAAAAAATAGGGATGGGGGTGTAGCTCGGAGGTAAAATGCCCCTGGGTTCAATCTCTGGTACCGCAAAAAAAAAAAAAAAAAAAAAAAAAAAAAAAAATATATATATATATATATATATATATATATATATATATTTCTGTTCAGTTGTGATCTCTTCTAAGAAGGTTTTCTAACCCAGTTTAGACATGTTGAATGCCGTGGCTATACTTCCAGAGCATTGTGATCTCTAAAGCCCCAATGTGACTGTGACATTACATCTAATACAGTGACTCCTCCAAGAGGACATGAGGCCTTTTGCTACATAACTTTCTAGCTCCTTCAATGTCCAACACTGAGCAGGGACACTTGAGATAGACTCTACAAGACTTCCATTTTCTTCTTATATGCTTCCTATACACACTGTGACTTCTCCAGACGGTACGGGGTAGAATTAGTCTCTAAGTCTCTAAAAATATCATGTTATGCAGTGGAGTCTCCCGCTGAATTTTCTGAACATCAGTTGCTTTTAAAATATTTTTTAGCCGGGCGTGGTGGCGCACGCTTGTAATCCCAGTACTTTGGGAGGCGGAGACTGGAGGATCCAGGTTCGCGGCCAGCCTCAGCTCTCGCTCTGTCTCTCTCTCTCTCTCTCTCTCTCTCTGTCTCTCTCTCTCCTTAGTGAGGCCCTCCGCAACCTCGTGAGACCCGGTTTCAAAATAAAGCATAAAAAATAGGGCCGGGGGCGTAGCGCGGAGGTAGAACGCCCCTGTGTTCAATCCCCGGTACCGCAAAAAAAAAATAAAATAAAATAAAAAAAAAATAAATAAAATAAAATATTTTTTATTAGTGCATTGCAATTATACATCATAGTGAGGTTTGATGTGACAAAATCATACAGACACACAGCCCTTTGTGTATTTCCCTCCCTGCACATGTTGGTGAAATTGGTAGTAAGACCTTCACATATTGCCTTCACATAGCATTTTTTTAACTGTTTCCTTCTTCAATCATCCTTCTTCCCTTCCCTAACTCCCTCCACCAATCCCCTTCCACTATTTTACAGGTCTGTCTCCATGTTATTTAAAGTCCCCTCTGTTTCCGATTTTCTCTTTAGCTTCTACGTTTGAGAGAAAACACATCACCCTTGATTTTCTGAAACTGGCTGGTCTCACTTAATATAATACTATTTAATTCCACCCATTTTCCTGCTGCTATAAACATGGGTATACATGTATTACTAGATTATTCTGACTTTAATTCTTTTGGAAAGATATTGAAATCAGTTGCTCTTTATTAAAAATATTATCATGTTTTTCTATTCTTATGTTTTTGACTATATAATTATACTATTAGTTATAAACAGTTGTTTAACTATTACATCTATTTTCTAAAACAAATCATAAGCTCCTCATGGACAGAGGGATTTGTAATTCACCTCATCCTTGCTTGACTAGTACCATGTTAAACCCTACAGCAGGATTTCTTTTTTTTGTGTGTGCTTTTATTAGTACATTATAGTCTCATATCACAATGAAAATCAAGTTGACAGTAACATACATGCACACAGCACTTGGTGCACCCCGCCTCCACTCCCCCCAAATACAGAGTAGTGAGATTGATGTTGGTATGTTCTCATGTGTACACATGGTCGATGGTAGTAATTCCATTAATGAACTTCATTCTTCCCCTTCCCCTTCCCTGACTCCCCTGAGGCTTCTCCACTATTATGTGGAATCCCTTTTGTATCCCCATTACTCCCTAACTTGCACATATTAGAGAAAACTTATGGCCCTTCTCCTTCTGTGATTGGCTGATCTCACTTAACATAATGCTCTCCAGGTCCTTCCATTTTCTTGTAAATGATATTATTCTATAGTGGGATTTCTACTTGGTAATGTATTGTTTGACTAGATGTAATGGAATAGGATATGTTTTCTTTCACAAATATAAACATCATCCAAATTATCTGTACTTTTAGTATGACTAGGAATATTTTATTTTTTTCCAACAAGGGGAAAGAGACTTTATATGAATGTTTGTCTCATGCTTCCAAAATGATACTCTATTTCACTGAGATAGAATAGCCAGAGACAAAACCACTATTTTTCACTAAAATTTGCCAAATTATTCCTTACAGGAAAAATATTGCTTATTTGTCTTAGCTTCTGTGGAAAAAACTCATTAGTAACAATATTATTTTGTAATTACATAGAAATCTATCTATGAATGCTGAAATGTGAAAGCTCTAATATTCTTCTAATTTGCTTCCTGAGCTATAGTAAATATCATTAGCTGAGATTTCATACTCAGACCTTTAAGATAATTATAAGTGAGCTAGTCTGATCTTTATTTTGGCATTACTTATGAGCAACCAATGTGCTGAGAAACTAGAAGCAGAGTATAATGTAATTTTATAGGCTATATTTATATTATGAGAAAAACAAATATTTTAAGGATTTTATAGTTTTAATTACACATTTTTTGTCTAATGGGAAAATATTACCTATATACAAAAAACTGAAGATCTTGTATGAAAGAAAAAAAAGAATTCTGGGAGCAAAAATAGAAACCACACATTTTCACATTCATAAGCATTGCCTACCCCTTAGACGACCATTACAAGGCTATTCACAGAGTTCTTTTTTTTTCGGTACCGGGAATTGAACCCAGGGGCATTCTACCTCCACGCTACACCCCTGGCCCTATTTTTTATACTTTATTTTGAAAGCAGGTCTCACAAAGTTGCGGAGGGCCTCACTAAGTAGAGAAAAAGAGAGAGAGAGAGAAAGAGAGAGAGAGAGAGAGAAAGAGAGAGAGAGAGAGCTGAGGCTGGCCACGAACCCAGATCCTCCGGTCTCCGTCTCCCAAAGTACTGCGATTACAAGCATGCCCCACCACGCCCAGCTTCATCTTGATATTTTAAGGAGGATATTTTCACCTGCAAGTCTATTTTCCATTTCTTCAACATGACTACCACAATTCTGTCTCATAAGGTTACATTAAGATTCTAGCCCAAGAAGAATGTTCATCACATACGTGTTGTGTCAGAGGTAGGTACCTGCTCTTCATACATTGGTAATTCTAATATATTAGTAGAATTTTTGCTAAGATATGACTGTGCAACCAAGATTTAGATTCCTTTTTTGTCCTTATATTAATTTCCCCTTCCCCTACTTCTACTCCACCCTCTAGTATCTAAGCCCATTTGTGTGTGTTATGTGGGGTATTGGGGATAGAACCCAGGGACATTCTACCTCTGAGTTACACCCTCAGCCATTTTTTAAAATTTTTTATTTGAAATAGGGACTCACTAGGTTCCTGAGAATTTTGCTATGTTATTGAGGCTACTCCTGAACCTGTGATCCTTCCGTTTCAGCCTCCCAAGTACTAGGATTACAGGTGTGCACCACCACACCTGGCTTAACTCTATTTTTTTTTTTGTAACTTCTAGGCTAAAGTGTAAGCCAGAGTATCTTCTCCATGTTCATATGTCCAGATACATAAGATACAGTGGAGGTATTAGTGAATGCTTGATTACAGATGGGAAGAGCCTGGATCCCTGAATCTCCATGTGAAACATCAGCTGTTACTCAGAAATAGAAGCACTGTAGTATTAGGTATGAATGAGTTGTCTATTCTATTGTGTTAGCACAATGTTTGGATTCATCCCACAAAAGTTTGGGATTTGTTGCTAATTAGATAGCAAGCCTTTTTCAGAAATTGCCTTAAGACTTCTTCTCAGGAGTAGTTTGCAAGGACAGGGATATATGCTGATGCCCATGGAAAGCAGACAGGGCTATAGATTTAAAATGCATTTATTTAGCACCAGGGAATAGGCAAGAGGTAACTTATTTCTAACAATCAGTAGGGCCTCTAAACCACCCAATGTTAATGTGATATAATTTTGCCCTCGTATATAGAATTACCATCCTATAATCCAAACCATATAAGAGCCTGTTCAATATTTTCATTACCCTGTACAACATAGTCCCAGTTGCAATCACCAGAGAAATGAAAACAAGTTGTAGAACATCCTCTTCATAGTAACCTTCATTTTCATGAATATCTTATGAAAATCAACCCTGAGTTTTCTAACATTAATGCTTTTTCCCTCTCTCATTTAAAAATTTTAGATATTGTTCCAACTCTCTCATTCTCTAGCCATGACTTTTGGACATATTACTAAAGCTCTCAGGCTGTTGGTACTCACCTGTGAAATGAGAAAATGTGATCAAATTATCTCAATTGTCTTCCAGCTTCAAGGAGAATATTCTTTCTATGAGTCTGTGCTTATGTATGTATAGATAGATATCCCCTTTCCCATTCATGCCATGCTGATAAATGTCATAGAGATGTTTAGTAGGGCTTCTTTCTACTGTAAATGTTCTTGGAAAGTTGTGTAGTTGGTTCTTGTTGTTTGTTCCTTTTCTCTTTCACTGTACTCTAATTTTAATTGGAGGCAATTGTTAAACTTGCATGGCGTTCATGTGTGTATCCAACAATGTGAAGGGGGGGATCAAGGTTGAAAACAATATTATAAATCTCTACACATATCAACCCTTGCATACGCATATATTCATTGAAGTACATGCTTTTTCTTCTACCTTAGAGTCAAGAATATTTAGAAGGATTGAATAAAGTCAAGTTTCTCTGTTATCAAAAAAGATTGAACTATGTTAAACCTCAACCAGAACATTAAATTAAGCAGAACATCTTGTTCTCCAAGCAGCAAAATATATGTATATATATATATATATATATTTTTTTTTTTTTAAATTGTAATTGGTTTGCAGTTAGCAATACTTGGACCTGTTTATATAGGGCTCTCCAGAAACATTTGCATTAAAATGGCCCAATCCAATAAAGCTCTGCTGTGGAGTTCTTGAGAAAATAAAATGCCTAGTACTTACACCATGAAAATGAATGTGCAATTGTTTTCTAAGAATGAAAAGCTTTGAGCGACTTGAGACAAGCTCAATTAAGCCTTGTGTTTAATGGATAACTCAGCTGAAACTGAAGTAGCAACCCAAGGTAAACCATTGTTACAGCATCTAGAAAGGGTGCATGATAGTTTCCGTCAAAAGTTCTCAGTGGGTACTCAGTATAAGGAAAAAGTGGGGGGTGAGGAAAAAAGAGAAAAATTTAAAGTATGATTTTTTTATTCTTTTGAAAATTTGAAATGCTGCATTATTTGCTAACTTTCTCAGGGTGGTTGATTAAAATGGCATTATGCCATTCTATCAGCCTCTGAAAGGTTTGCAGACATTTGTGTTGGAAGGTATCAAAGGGGCCATCAATTCTACATGTGGCTTTGATTTTATATATATATATATATATATATATATATATATATATGGAGTTGGGCTTGGTGGATGTACTATTTTAATTGTAGGAGAAAGAACATAGTGTACCAGCAGTTTTAGAAAGTCAGCATATTTGTTATGCTGTGATAATTTTTAAATCACTACTATTTCATAGTGGGCAAATGTTAACGTTATTCGCTGGCAGCAAATTTTCTACAATGAAAGAATAGAGAAATGTACATATTGTGACCTATCTGGTCATTGTAATGCTTCTGCATGTAGAAGTCAACAAGTTTTTATTTATGTTTGTCTTGGCTCACATGAAGTACTTAGTTTTGATTAGAAATTTTAACAGATGGAGGCAGCGTGAGAAAATTCAGAGTTGTCTTGGAATTTCATCTCTGCATTACCCTGCTCTGCAGCAATGAGACCAATTTTTACATTAAATACTTACAATGTCTTAGACACTATGCTAAGCACTGTTATTATATTATCTTATTTAATGCTCACTACAATTTTATGCAATGGTCACTTCTATTAGACCCATTTTAAAGATGAGGAATGAAACCTAGTGACCTTCATTGATTTGTGTGGGATATCAAGTCAACAAAAGAGAAAAAAAAAACCACTGGGACTGTAGAAGCAGGGTATCAAATTACGTTCATGTGGTCAGTCACTGTCATTCTGTCACAGAGTCCTGCACCTACAAATTATATCACTAAACCTCCGCCTCCATAGTTGTTCGATATCCCTTTGCCCTGGCTCTTCCCAGGGCAAACATAAGCTAAACTAGGGAAGATTTTTTTTTTCCTCCTCCTGATAAGTTCCCAGAGCCTGGCATAGTGCCTTTATAGTAAGCTCTTAACAGATGTTTATTAAGTAAAGAGATGTATATTCTGGTTTGTCAAGCAAAAGTAATAAGTCCTCAAATTACCATAATCTATCATTATAAAACAGCAGTTTCAAACATGAAAATTAGTAATTCAGGGTTATAAAAGGATATGAAGAAGATGTGGGGGTGTTTAAAAATGTTCATCTTGCTTATGGTGATGCTTTCATGGTCATAAACATATTTTATAATTTATCAAATCAATAGCACTGCAACAAACATGTTAAAGACATGGACGAGCAGGGTGCAGGGGCCTACACCTGTAATCCTAGTACTTAGGAGACTGACAAAGGAGGATCGTAGGTTCTGGGCCAGCCACAACAACTTAGTAAGATCCTGTTTCAAAATAAAAAATAAAAAGAGCTGTGGGTGTAGCTTGGAGGTAGAATGTCCCTGGGTTCAGTTACCAGTACCAAAATAAACAAATACATAAAATAAAACAAGGACAGATAAAATCATGGGAAAAAAAGTAGAATGAGTTAACTAAATATGCTTTAGCAAATGTTTCTTATTTTATGTTTCTTTTGTTTATCAAATTATTCTAACACACTAGCATTTGGGACATAGTCAATTAAATAAAAGAGGTTGTTTAATAGTGACTCCAGTCTAGGGACACTTGCTTCAAAGTCAGTGAGATAATGTAGTTATTACACAGTGAAATATCTCATCCCTCTGTCTCAATTTCATTTTCTACAAAATGGATTGTGCTAAAGAAGATGCTGTTTATTGAAATTACTCTAAATATTACCTCCTATCAACTCTCTGAATGGTTAAAAATTCATATGCATTATGATACATATTGCTTTAATAGATATATCATAAAGTACAATGCTCTTTAGCAAAAGTGTAAAAATTATTTACATATGAATTTGTACTTGTTACTCCCTGATGTTTAAACATCAAGTACACAACACATTGCTGTCATTATTGTTTATTATTGTAATCTTAGTTGTACATGGGACAGATAATCCCAAACAGAATAATGTAAAAGCTACTCGTATTTGATTTTAGACTACCTTGGAAGCAAGGAAAATTAGTTTATATTAAAAATAGAATTCCACATGTGGACAATCTCAATTAGCTCTGTTTTCAAGCTAACGGAGTTCCTAACCTAACATTGGGCTTATTGAGTTAACTAATGCAGCTGCAATGAGAGAGTCTTAGAATATCAAAAGCATATTTAAGGCTTTATTAAATATACCAGGGAGTAGAAAACAAATTTTGCATGCTTTTTCACATTTCTAGATTCTTTTAATATAATGTTGATATGCCTAATGAAAGCTACTTTCACATGTCAACAATTCAGTAGTTTTGAAATAATAAACAATAGTTTTATTTTGTCTTAGATGTTTAATTACTTTATATGCAGTAATAGGCCCTAACAATACAAAATCAAATAATATGTCCTACCTGCTATGATACTGGTGGGGGTAACAACTTAGAGAGAATACTAGAAAGGTAAATTTTTACATAACTAAGAATAATTAATACTTGAATACCATTTAGATTACTTAGCTTCTTAGGACAAAAATCATGACAACTTAGCATTTACTTACAATTTCTAGTGCAATGAACTTTAATATTACAAGACTGGAGATGAAATCCATAATTAAATTTCTTGGCATGACAGAGTAGAAGAGTACAAAAAATGATAGTATTGAATATGCTAATCGATTTTTAACCCTTTAAGATAGTTGAATACATTAGTGATTTTGGTTCAAAAGTGGAAATAAGAGAAAGGAAAAAATTTAAATGATATTGTTCTTGATTCTGCAACCATCCACCTTACCCCACCTCAACCCAATTGTCACATGCAACATACATACATCTTAGATATTAGTTTTTTCTGTACTTCAGCAAAGGTTGTTTTGGACAAGATAAGCAAATAGTATGTATGCACTTATTTTCTATGAAAGAAGCCCCATGTAAACCTTGTTCTTGATGTTTTTTTTCACATGATAATACATGTTTAAAATTTGTTTGTGCTGGTGCATACAATTCTTCATTTCCCTTTTAATCTGCTTGATGTTTGATGAATACATAGATAGAGATATCACACATTAATAGGCATCTTGGTCATTTAAAAACTTTCTATTACAAAAAAATGCATATTAGATACATATAATATATAATTATGTACAGTGGTCATTTCTTAGTTGTAGAGATACAACTGTGGGGGAAATATGCAGAAGTGATATAGGATCCTATAGTTTGGGATCTTGAATGTCCCCCAAAGTCCTATATGTTAAATAATTGGTCCTCAGGTGGGTGCTATTGGGAGGTGGTGGAAACTGAGAGGTAGGACCCTGAGGGAGGTCTTCAGGTCATTAGGAACATGTCTTCATGAGGGACTGTGTGACTTTGGTCACCTTCTTCTCTCTCTTTTGCTTTCTGGCTGTTATGGTTTAGATTTCAAATGACCCCTAGACCACATGTGTTAGACAAGGCGCTTTGTTTGGAGTTAGGACTTGGCTCCATTGGAAGGGTCCTTGGGAGTGTGGCCGGGGACAGTGGTTTCCCAGAGGCTACTGCATCTTGCCCATCTCCCCTCTCCCCCACCATCATGAGTGGACACAAGCTCCCACCCTCACACTCTGATCCCCACCATGATGCCCTGAAGTCCTCCATGTGGGACCATGACCTCTAAGGTCTCCAGAACTGTGAGCATATAACATTCTTTTTCCTCTACGTTTTTCATGTCAGGTAATTGGGTCACAGCAGTGAGGGTGCTGTCTAAAACACGGGCCATGAGTTGAGTGTTTTTACTTCAGTGTAGGATCCCACCGTGATGTTCCACCTCACCATAGGTCCAAAGAAACGGGGCCAGCCAATCATGGACTGGAACCTCCAGAACTGTGAGACAGAATAAACCCTTTTTCTTCTTAATTTTATTATCTCAGGTATGTTGTTATTGTGTCAGAAACCTAGCTAACATCATGTGGCGAAACTGGAATATACCTTACTTAATTACCTACCAAACATGTTACATGGATTTAAACTCTCATCTTAAACATAGAATGCTGGTTCTTCCAGCCTGTGTGGTGGATCAGAATCCATTTTAAAACTTGGATATTAGCCGGGCATGGTAGTACATGCTTGTAATCCCAGTACTTGGGAGGCTGAGACCAGAGGATCCGGGTTCGCGGCCAGCCTCAGCTACTTAGTGAGGCCCTCTGCTACTTAGTGAGACCCTGTTTCAAAATAAAGAATAAAAAATAGGGCTGGGGGTGTAGCTTGGATGTAGAATGCCCCTGGGTTCAATACCCAGTTCTGCAAAAAAAAAAAAACTTGGATATTTACCAATTTAATACAAAAAAACAAATATGTTACTGTATTTTTAATTTACATTTTCTCACAGTGAGAGAGGTTGAACATCTGTTCACAAAATGCTATTTATATTTTCTGATGGGTGATTTATCTATTCAGTAGATTGCCATTAGTTTTCATTTAAATTGCTTTTGTTTTTCTGACATACTTTTAGGTTCACTTTATACATCAAAGTATTTAAATCCGTCAAATGTATTATACATGCTTTTCATAATTTCATTTTGCTTTTGACTGTGTTTATGGTATTGTTATGCTGCATGTTTTTCACATTATTTTTATAATTGCATATGTCAACAATTTCTTTAGTATTGAAGCATAATGACAAATATCTTTCCATATAAAACATGTAAATGAATATCACTGTGATTTGTATTGTTCTTTAGTTATGTTGTATTCTTACTTTTTCCATATAAATATTTACATTTTTCATAATGTACCATAGAGAGAAACTTGTTTTTCAGGTGGTTACTCATTTTTATTTCTATCATTTAGTAAAATATCCTTCCTTTTCCCTCTGATTTTCATGCCTTTAATTTTACATATAGACATTTTACATATAAATCGAAGTGTGGTTATTTAATTTGTTTTGAAATTTACATTGTTTAGTGAATCTACATTTATATAATGGTATTTATACACAGCTACAACACTCACAAATATGGACAAGGTTTTCTGTACGAACTTTTATTAAACCACACGGTGATTATGTTTTGGGACATTAATGGTATATTTCATTAAGCACACATTTCCAGAGTATTCTGCATGATACATATTTGATTGGATATTTGCAGAGACAAGCAGTCATTCCCAGTGTACAGAATTACAGGATCGGGAATTGAACCACATAGGTTTAATTAGAGGGCAGTATTTTCTCCAACATTTGTAGCTTAAACAAGTAACTTAATATACCACAGTCTTATTTCTTCTTTTTTTTTTTTTGCGGTACCGGGGATTGAACGCAGGGGCGTTCTACCTCCGCGCTATGCCCCCGGCCCTATTTTTTATGCTTTATTTTGAAACCAGGTCTCACGAAGTTGCGGAGGGCCTCACTAAGGAGAGAGAGAGAGAGAAATAGAGAGAGAGCGAGAGCTGAGGCTGGCCGCGAACCCGGATCCTCCGGTCTCCGCCTCCCAAAGTACTGGGATTACAAGCGTGCGCCACCACGCCCGGCCTTATACCACAGTCTTAGTTTGCTCATAAGTAAAATAAATGTTCCTCTTTTGTGATAACATGCCCAAAAAAGTAATTTTTTAGCCTCGTTTTTACCCCAAAAATTAAACTTCCTGTCTTTACTGCCACAAGGACAAGACTAGTTCCCCAAGGACAGAAAACCAGTTCCTGCCCTTATTGCCCCTAAGGACAACACCCGAAAAACCAGTTCCTGCCCTTACCTCCGCCCCAGGACCAAGCCCTCAAAACCGACCCCCACCTCTGTGTTTAACCCCCTACCCTAAACTAATCACTTTACTTCTAAATAAGGGAAAACTTTCTGTGGTTGGCTGATTCGAACCCAAACTGCAAAAATCTGTTTCTGTACCCCCAGCTTGTTCTAGCCTGTGCTGGTGGGTGGTAGCCCTGCGGTATTAAAGCCTCACCTTAACTGAGACGGTGGTCTTGGAATTTCTGTTTCTCGCATATTGTTCAACACTTCAAATGGTTGTTGGAAAAAGTAAATGGAAAACCCTTACAGAGGAGCCAAAGTTTTAGCTCTTATAATGGATACTGTATATTGGAGGGTGTATTAGTCAGCTTCCATGCCACTATGACCAAAATTCCTGACAAGAACAACTTAGAGTAGGAAAGGTTTGTGTGGGTTCACAGCTTCAGACATTCAGTCTGTGGTTGGCTGACTTCAAGACAGAAATATCTTAGCAGCAGGGCATGGCCAAGGACAAATGCTCAACTCGAGGTTGCCAGAAGCTGAGAGAGAAAAAGGAGGGAACCAGGGGCATATATAGTCCCAAAGGCAGTGCCCCAGTGACCCAGTCCCTCCAGCAGTGCCCCACCGCTGGACATCCCTGTATTGGGGACTATGCCTCCAACACATATGCTTTGGGGGAACATTCCAAATCAAGCCATAACAGAGGGTCTAGGAGTTACCAACAATGGCCCCCACATTCTTTTCTTCTTCCTAGACGTCCCCAGTTTCTTTTTTGGGAATCCTTTTGATTGTAGTTTTACCACCATAAAACATTAGGGGTCTCTTGTCCTTTTCAGCAGTTCTTTACTCTGAATGGCTCGATGAGGAAGAGGCATGAGGCATGCAGCATAACCTGCCAAACGTGTTTTTCCAGCTTAGATAAGATGCAAGATAGAACTAGGGGGAGGGAGAATGGGCTGGAAGCTTGGGGTGGTTGGAATCATTATTTCTAGAGTTGGTCCCTTGTCAGAAACTCTGGATCTATTTCTGGTACTGATAATCTACTTATGGTATAGATAACTTCTCTTCCACCCCTAAACCCATCTGTTTTCTTTTCATTTGGTCTTGTGATCAACTCTTATTCTTCCAATAAAATCATTTCTAAATAATCTGAGACAGATTTAATTTTTTTTTTTTTCGGTACTGGGCACCTAACTCAAGGGCATTTTACCCCTGAGCTACACACCCTGTCAGTTCCCATCCAGCGGAGCACCTGACAGGAAAAGAATGACGCAGACCCAGAGCAGATTGAGAGGGGCAGGCCAGGGCACCTCACTTTTAGGCGAAGGCCCCGCTGGACACTGGTCCACAGCTTTTCTCCATTCTGAAGGGGAGAGGTTGAGGTATGGCTGCTTCTGCACATGTGCAGTCTAGGGAGTAATGTTTAACTAGTAAATGTGCAGGAAGAGGACTAGGGGTAAAGCCTAATTGGGCTGACTGCAGAACAATTGCAGAAAGTCTTTGAGATAGTGGTTAGCAATAAAACCCTGAGGATGTGCAGAAGATCCTTGGAACAATGTTTGACAAGCTTGACAAGTGGGATATTTGGGAGTAGGGGCCAGCAAGAGACACAGGAACATTTACCTTGGAGGATCAGGATGCTTTCAGCGAGTCCAGCAGTCTAATCACGGCTTTCCATGACCCTTAGACCTTTCCAAGGCAAATGTTGACCTGTTTCTGGCAGTCGTGTTCTCTACAACCCCCAGGTCTTTTTATATTTTGTTTTGAAATAGGGTCTTACTAGGTTGCTGAGAAGCTCCCTAAATTGCTGAGGCTGTCCTAGAACATGCTATCCTCCTAGCTCAGTCCCCCAAGTACTGGAATTACAGGATTGCCCTGCTATTCCCAGCTACACTTGATTTTTTTTTTTTTTTTT